>VDFB02168299.1:0-24369 GCA_007258455.2 Sequoia sempervirens
CTGTTAAGTAATTTCACTAAAGGCTGTAGAGAGGATAAAGTAATCAGGCATTGCATTGTTTGTGCAGTATAAGTTGAAATATCCACAAGCTGAAAAGAATGGCTGTAGCTATTTCAAAAAAGAATGCAACTAAGACACACGTATTCCAACATGCTATCTACAAATAGAATGCCCCATTGCACTAGCAAATACGAGTGCAGTGAAATTGAATCAAGTATTTAACAAGTCAGGTGCTGAGTCAAAGTGCATTAATTAAAATAAAAAGTTATATGAAAGTGCATTAATTAAAATAAAAAGTTATATGGCAATGTAATCCAGTGCAGACAGTGAAACTGTAAAGCACCACAGGAGTCCAATTACGTGCTAAAGTGACAAGGTACAAAATAAGCAAGATATACACATACAATAAACCAAGCAACTAAGCACAAACCTGCACACATACGAAGCAATAAACCAAGCAACTAAGTAGCAAAGAAAAGAAAACATAAAAAGTGTAACATTATAGCAACTTTAATCCAAACGCAAGACCCAGAGGCATAAAAAAGGTTAATCTAGTGTAGAGTGTATAAGTGTAAAGCGCCACAGAGTCAAATTATGTACAAAAGTGACAAAGTACCAAGTAAGCAAGATGAACACATACAAAGCAATAAACCAAGCAACTAAGCACAAACCTGCACAAATGAAAAAGAAAAGAAAACATGAAAAGTGTAACACTGTACCAACTTTAATCCAAACACAAGGTCCAGATGCATAGAAAGGCTTAATGGACTAGATATTGTACAAAAACACCTCTGGAGGAACCAAGATATGGAAGATATCACAGCATGTGTGATGCCTGAATCAGCTGAAAACCAACACCATGTGATTAGGATCTCTAATTGAGACTAAAGGAGAAACCGGCAGCTAAAATTAAAACATGCTTTGCATTGCGAATGTTTTTGAAAGGTCGAGTACATCAACTAAGCTAGTCTCAACAAGAAAGATAATCACCAAAACATTTAAAACAAAGGAAAGGATCACTGGACACAGCAATCACTGGACACAGCAAATCAATATCCAGTGAGGAAATAATCTGTGATCCAACATTGGTGTCACACAGAAGGAGAAAGCAAATCAAGAACTTGAATAGCTGTGAATCATCATCTACACAAAGATTTTCGACTGGACCTGGCTCAGTGAGGCATCTCAAACAGAGAACTAGTACCCAATTTAGAATAAACGTTGACCTAAAAGAGAAAGGCAGAAGAGCAGAACAAAGTACATCAAAGAAAAATGGACAGAAATCATAATCTTGTGAATGGATGAGTATGTGATAGCAGTTGATCGTCTGCTAGATTTGGGTAAGGAAAAATTAAGATGATTTACAAACCATAAGCAAATATGGATTTGCACAAAGGAAAAAGCATGAAGTAACCTTTGAGGAAATGAACTGCAGATATTGATTTTTGCCTCTGGTAGGACCCAACAGTTGAAAGCACACTGTACACACCTTACAGGCATCATGAGGATAGAATAATCAAAGTAGTCAAGATCCCACATACTGCATCAGCACAAAATCTGACCTTGTCTCTGGGATGAGTAGCTACTTTGTTGGATGTTGTTGGCTGATCCTAACAACTGTTATTCAATTTTGTCATGTCTGGTCAGTTAAACCCCCACTTTAAATTCCATTCCCATTACAGGGATAACTGAGTCAAGATGTAAGCCTAGGTTTGGCTGGAGATTACACCCAAACATTGAGGTTCTTAAATCCTATCATTGTACATATAGTTCACATAATCGGGCTCAGCAGACCAAAAATTTCCAACTCGGCAAAAACTCTGCAACTTAGAAGAAACCTTAAATTTCTTAAAAAAACACAAAATTTATGCAAAATACAATTACCAAATGTATCAAATGAGACTAAACAATGTTGGGTTAGCGTTTTCTGTTAGATTTGAAAAAAAATACTGTACAAAATTGCATCACCATGCAAATACAGCAGCTAGCTGATACTATTATGAATTTGCGATGATTGTCTTTAAAAACAATCATCACAAATTGCATATCTAGGCAAGTTACAAATTACAAGATTCTAGAATTTTCTTCTTCCCCATTCTAATGAAAAATTGGAGAGAGGGTTTAGTCCTCGCACTTAGTTGTGGCTCCTCATTTGACTTGGAAAGTTGCACCCATGGCACCATCTTGCTGCTAGATGGCAATGACTCTTCAATCTACCTCATGTTTGACATCATCTACATTGATGTCATCCAATCCAATCTCTCCTACTTCCACTACATCTACACTCTCCATAGCCTACCTCTGAAATCAACAATATCATCCTTGTAAACAAGGAGATTCCTCATCCTACACCAACCAATCACTAGCACACCCCATCCAGATCAATAAGCTCTGTGATTTGTTCTCCATCTTCTTGTTGTTTCAAAGGTTATATTGCACAAAAACAAGGTCATTGAGGCATTGTTGAGTCAACTTATTATGCTTCTTCATGTGAATGGCATCAAACAAACGCCAGTTCCGTTCACAGCCAAAAGAACTACAAGGTTGAGACAAAATTTGAAGGGATAGCTTTTGCAAATTTGGGGTTTTTCAACCCCAATCTTCCCACCAAGAACCTGCAAATAAGATATTCAAATCTTTGTAAGCATGCAATATTTTATTAAATAATGTGATTTATAACTTGTATGATATAAGTAAAGACTCCATTTTTTTGCACTAGTCTTTGGATGGATCTCCCTCAAATAGCTAGCGTTGAATAAAAGAGCTTTCCCCTAACTTGCTTGTAATTTTGTAACTCTGAAATAATGAGGTCTCTCACCTCAACCTGGAGTGTCATGTCAATTGAGAGGCCCTCCATAACCTCTCCATTAGGATTTGTCAAGCTATCAAGAAAGAAAAACTTGAGGTTGAGGTAGTACCCCACTACATGAATGGGTTGGTGGAGTTGATTACTCCACCTCCAATCAATGATCTCCTCCCAAATGGGATCAAATTTGTCTCTATCCTCCCTATTATAGTTTTGATAGGCTCATTGGACCTATTCATGGCCTCAAAAATATATCCCATTGGGTACAAAAGGCAGACTTTGGGAAAACTTGCGGAGAGGACTTTGCATACCCCACGCAGAACTTAAAAATGTCAAAACATTAAAACACTTTAAAAAGGCAAGCATTTGCCAACCCTAATTTGGCCCTAAAGTGAAAAAATTATTCACTTATTTTGCCTATCTCATTTCACAAATAGAAGTGACCAACACAATTTTCTTTCCTCCAAGCTGCCAATTTTTATTTTCGAAGGTTGGCAAATGGTTTTTTGTTTTTAAAATGTTGAAAAATATAAGATTTGACATTTTTTACTTCAACATGGATATGCAAGGTGCTCTCAAGTTTGCCCAAGGTCCACCCTAGGTATCATATGAGGCTTGAGGCAAACCCTAGATGAACCCCAAGCCATCTTGACATCAAACCGGGACCAAATTGACCGAATGTAAGTACAGGGAGTTCTAAAACTCCTGATACATAACTAAAAATAATTGTAATTGGCCTTACTTGAACTAGATGAGGTGAATGTACTTCATATGTGTAGACCATGATTAAAGCCCACAATGCCTATCATATCTATGTCCATTCTCGCTTGTACGTCAAGATTAATGTATTACACTTTCTCATCCAACAATGCAAGGAGTGCTTTGCATCTCTTATTTTTCCCTCTCCTTCGCTTTTCAAATAGCTTGGCATCACGAAATGCCTACAATATGGTATTTGAGATGAATATAATAGCTTGCAATTTCACATCAATATATAATAGTAAAGTAAAACATTTATTTAGTATATATATTAATATAAAATAACATACATAAATGGTACTGACAAGGTAGTTAACAGGAACAAATATACCCCCCTTAAAGCAGCGATTATGATAATCAAAAGGGAGGCAGCAATTCTTCAAGGGCTGTGATTCCATTTCTAGGGAAGCTGCATTTAACTTTGGGCAGTGATTCATGTGAGGAAGAAAAAGATAATTATTTTAAAGGTAGACACTATGATTAGTGAAAGTCAGCGGTCAGGTTGGAGGGGATGTGCCACTTGCAAATGTAAGGATGTGAATGAAAAGTGGTGACCCTCCCCCAATAGGATATAAACGGAGACACATACATATTTACAAAGGGGAGGTTTTTAAGGAGATTTAAAAATGAGGAATATAAATTATAGATCGGGAGATTTCTTCATGGAATCTTTAAATAAATAAGCAAGTCTAATATCTTCCAAGTGCAGCAAGAAATTAAGGGAATATTTTCTAAGTATGGAGAGTAGGAGACTTAAAAAGAGATACAAACAGAAAATGAGGAATGTATTTGCATATGAGAAGTACTGAGATAATCACAAAGAAATCAGAATAAAGGAATGGGAAGTAACTTAAGGAAATATTTATGACACAATAGAAGATATAAACAAAGATAAATATTAAAGTAATAATAATGTAATGAACAGCAGTGATGGTAAAACAAGAGATGAAAAGGGGTATCATATATTCACCAATATTTGGGTGAGGAGAACACTGAAGAAGTAACTATTGCAGATATAGAAGAATAAGGGCAGCAATAGACCTGATCAGATAAGTACATATAACATGCCCATGGATCTATATATATATATATATATATTCGTATATTATACAATTACGCAATAATGATGCTTGCAGCTATTATTGACCCTCATAAGTAATTATGATGCTTTAATATAAGTATAGAAAATAGATTCTTATTTATTTGATTCACATTAACGATAACTTCTGAGTGTTAAGAACAGATCATCAATTAAGGAGAAGAAACATACAGACCAGGAGACAAAGGAGAATTTGTCCAGTTCATCACCACAGATTACTATTATCAGATATATCTTATATTCAAGTGTATTTACTGCAAATCATTGCTGACATATGTACGCATATTGCCTATATGATAATAAGAATATTTAATGAATGATTTCTTGTATATGATGTGCTTGACTGTCTGAAAACCCAACTTGGGGGAAGGGCTTGAGGAAGCAGGGAAGGGCCTAAAGATCCCACTTAAGATCTCCGCCCAATCCCATGATGAGGATGGGCCTGAGGAGTGGTAGGTGCCGAGAGCCACTCACAAGCTTTGCCCATTCCCACAAGTTGGCATGTGTCTTCGAGTTTGTGACATGGATGGGGAAAGTAGGTACAAGTCGCCAAGGGGAGAGTTGTGAATACAACCTCTTAGCCTTGGCATATGACTCGGCAAGACCCTCCATGTCCCTCCTCCTAGTTTATAGTATGTTGCTTTCTTGAATATCTATTAATGTGATGTAATTGTCTAATGCTGACAAATAGATATACCATATTGGGGAATGTTGTTCATGTGATGAATGCAGGTTTCAATCCAAGATTACATCATTCAAGAGTTATTCATTGGATAAGGTGAAATCCCTAACCCTAGTTTGTGGAATGTGAGATCAATAGACGAATTTTAGAGCAAATTAGGACAGGGGACATTACAGATCAAATATTGATGGGTTACACCACAACCTCGACACCTTTCTTTAGTTTGTTTTCCATTCGTAAAACTTGGATGAGACAAAAAGCCACCTCTATTAATGCAGTGTAGCACAAGCTTGGCTTATCTTGAAGATTTTAACCTAGCCAACATAACCCACTTGGCTAGGCCACTCAAGCATACCCATGATCGTTACACAAAAAGCTTACTGTATATCTGCTGGGATCATGGACTCCATTATTTTGGTGAGAAGAATTTGAATCTCGGTCCATGCTCTTGCAAGTGGGCTTAATACCATCACAGCACAATGGGGAAAAGCTTTAGGAATCGAAGATAACTTACAAGTATTCAATGTCGACAATTCTAAAACTTAACATAAAAAGCTTCCCATGTATGAAAGGCATAACGAACTAATGGCTGTATGCTAAAAAAAGAATCCATGCGGGTAGATTCATGCTCAAAGGTGAGGACGGAACACTACATTGATTTCCCAATCAATAGTTTGGTATTGCCCTACTCTGTGAATGACCTCAACATAATAAAGGTCAGGAGCTTAAATACCCTCTCATGGTAGAGGTTGATCTCCCTTATAATCAAGGTACTACCCTGGTAGCACCATTCTTCTCTATTGCCCGTAAAATTTCTATCCCTCCAAATACGTTATGGAACCTTTGGAAAAAAATTCAAAATGGGGAATCTATTATTCGAAAATTTTGAGAAAAAATGGGAAAAAGGGTGGAAAAAAGAGGATAAAAAATACCCTGCACCTAAACCCCTTTCGACTCAACAAAAACTCAAGTTAAAATTTACAATTCAAAATTAAATTTCCCGCCAACAAGAAGAAGTCGCCGGCAGAATAAGCCCTGATATTTTCAAACAAAACTGCTAATTCGATCAAGCACTTTGTAAACCCTGTTTGAGTTCATCATAACTTTAGAACAAAAAATTTCCTGGACAGGCATTTGCCAGAGCTCTTGTAGACAATTAACCACATCCTACCATACAATTAATTATAATTAGACAGAATACGGTGAAAAAGCTGCCATACCTTGTTCTTCCTGAGAAATGGCATCTCCTTTGTAGCGACGAAGCAGAGCCTCCAAAAAAGTAACGCCCTTGCTCAGAGAATGCAAGCGTACAAAAGAAGCAGACTTGTCCCCCGCAGCGTCAAAATAACGAACGCCATTGATGGACCCATTGTGGCGCCCTTCGCCGTCATCCCAGTCCACGCCTGCCCAAATGCCCTCGTAACCTTGCACGGGACCAATATATTTTACAGTCCCGATCTTTTTAGCGCCCTTCTCCACGCTTTGTACTCTTTGTCCCACATCAAAACTAGTTTCTGCCATTTCATTTATTGTTCGGTTTGCCTCCTCATACCACAAAGGTTTAAGTTGGCGAGGTGCTGAGTGTTACAGAACTCATCAGATGGATCTGTAGAATTTTTGGTCCCCTGTTCTGCTTTCAGGGTTGAGCTATTGTCATGACCTCGGAGGCTGGTTCATTTTGTTTTTACGTTTGAGATAATCGCAGGCGAAATATTTAGAGTCCTTCCATGGGAAAATTGTCTCTGGAAATAAGCAGCGTATATAAACATTTAAACGTCAGATCAAAAGTTCCTGCCTAGGTAGTTGATAGTACAATTAATAATTATTCAGAAATTGTTTAATCATTTACAAAATTTTATTGGTGTCAATATATATAAATATATAATTAATATATTAAGCAGTAACCAGAAAGAAAGATTAGCCCATTCACTTATGTTGGCATAACCAATGTCTTATCTAAGGCTGCCACCTTTGCTTGAGGATCTTAACTAGGGATAGATTAAAGAAATGGGGTTATAATAGCCTCTCAAGATGTGTTATCTCAATTTGTAAAAGAGAGGAAGAGTCGGTGGATCACCTTCTTAAATGTAGTTTTGTGAAGACATGTTGGCGAAAGATTTTGAACAAACTAAACTGCTATTGTCCCATCTCTCAAGATATTATTTCCCTCTTCAATACCTTGATTGACAAACACAAAAAAATGGGTATTCTCTTGTATATTGGCTCTTAGGCCTTTGATCATAATTTGGGAGTTGTGGAAGGAAAGAAATAGGTCTTTCAGTGGAAGGAATTAAAGGAAGATATCTTCTTCAACAAATTGGATAATGTCATTGTGGAGGTGATTAATAATATAGCAAGAAATTAGACTCTCAAAAATAGTCTTTTTATAATATGGGATGGTGAATTAAGAAAATTGTGAAAAGAATTTGATCATTCCCCCTGTTCATAGGGTGTCGAAGATTCATTTTCCTTCTAACACCAAGCAGATGCAAGGTGGATCCCTCTAGATGAGAGTTTTCATAAAGTCAATTTTGATGGAGCCATAAAAGGAAATCTCGGTCGTTTAGGGCTTGATTTCATTTTAAAGGATAATGAAGGAATATTAGTTGGGTTTGTAGCAAAAAATTGCCAAAGGGTGCTAATAGTGAAGCAAAATTCCACATTGATTTATTACATTTATATATGAGTAAAACTCTAAATATTGAAAAGATATATGTCAAAGGGGATTCATTAATCACTATTAATGCCCTACACAGTTATTAAACCCCCAATTGGAAACTCAATAACTTATTAAGGCAATGTAGTGAGATCCTAGACATGTTTCATGATTACAAGTTTGTCCATGTGTTTCATGAGGTGAATGGAGCTACTAAAAAACTAGCAAATGTGAAAATTGAGATATCAAAGGAATATCATTTCACGAGTTCTCCCAATGTGTGTCAAAATATTGTCTCCTATCTCTCGTCCTTCTTTTAGCACTTAAAGTAAATGATTATAAGTAAATCATTATTATGGAGTTTGGCTTGCTTGTATTCAGAAATCATACAACCAAAGAATATGATATGGAAATAAAATTTATGGCTTTGCACTCCCAATTGTCGAATAGTATGAATAAATCCATAAACCAATTATTGTGGTTACATCTCCTCTCACATAAAACTCTTCATCCAAGGACTTCCATGAATATAGGCTCCACAAACGTTAACCATGTTCTTTCTCTGTCATTTGTCAATTGTTACTTTGGAAAGAGTTAAGCCTTGTCAATTCCTAAGCTAATTATTAGGGTGGTTGACATGTGCATACCCTTTGTACTAGTGTAATTGGAATCATATGTGGATATGTGTATTCAAATGACATTCTAGAGTAATTATCAAACTCCACTATATCATATGTATACATGGTTTTCTTGGAACATGTGATTTTATTTATTATACTTTGAATAGACTTAATACCTCCGTTTACAAGTATTGCATCTATCCATAGTTTGCAAGTTAACGTCACCTTGCATCATTAGTAAATAATATATCCAAATCATAGTTCATCATTCTAACCTCCTAACATATTGGTACTCCCTTCTTTAGTTGTAATGTTAGGTGCAATCGATCTCTTTAATGAGCATAATTTTATTTTGTTATGGTTTTGTATATTATCATCTATTGCAAATAGATGAATACTATTGTCAAATTCTCCCCTTATATTGGATTTAATACAACATTAGTTTTTTCTCGTCAATAACTCTCAATCATCAAACAAGAATATGCATCTCTAATATTTGTAAAAAGTTGAGAAATTCTTTAGTGGTACTTGTTTTCTCCTTTGTATCTAAATGCATTACCCAAAGGGACAATTATTATTAATACTTCTCATAATAATTTTGCATGCTTGTTATTATTGTATGACCATGTGTCACTAACAAGGAAACTAGCTCAAACCTCATGTCAACATGATTAATCTACCTCCAAAATTCATTTTGCAATTTGAAAAAATCATGATTTTATGTCTTGTAGTAGTTTTTTTCAATGAAACTCATTTCAACAATCAATATGTAGCTTGGATGTTCGATCTCTTCTTGAAAACTTGTGAATCTTGTTTCTTCTAACTTTGAAAAATCCACGAGTTGGATTTAAATTATTGAATGGATCACTAACACAACAATATTGAATATTACAAATCCATTTGGTGCAAGTAATAACATAGGGCAATGTTATGTTGATGATTCATCTTGAAAATTTTGATGAATGGTGCCAATTAAATGTAATTTTCATGTTCAAATTATTCCTTGGATTATTATGGATAATATCAATTCATTTCAACCTTAATGATAAAGTGTCTTTGATATATCAAGTGTGTGTTTTTGTTTGGCAACTAGGGTACCATAAGGAATATTTGATGTTTTATCATCTGGTATCTTGTCATATCTTGTTTTCTTGCATAAACTTAAATAATAAGTAAATTGAACTAATTGAGAATATTGATTTAACATGTTATGAATGTGAATAAATGTGATTTGAATTAGATGTTATTTTTAATGTTTGAAATTGAAATTGAAATTGATGGTTAACCTAGATGCATAGAAATGAAATTTAAATGGTTATCATACTATGATTATGAGCTTAATTTATATACGCTTCGATTATGGTTAATGGGCTAATGCTATCGATGAAAATTTAAATGCAAGTGTGTGTAGGTATATGTCGAAGACGAGAACATGATCAAGGTAGGGGTGCTTAGCTAATTGACATTGATGAGTATGTTGGGATCTTGCACACACCGTGTAGGCTTACAAGTTTCACATTTCACATGTAGTTTGCCAAGTATAATTCCTTGAGTGTTTACTTCGTGATTGTTTAAAAATGAAGAAAATAGTTGGCGTGCATTAGAAGGTAATAGTAAAGTTAAAATTTTATTTAGTAATTAAAAGGACTAAATATGTTTAGTGATATTGAATATCATATTCATTTTTGAATAACGTTAATATTTGAAGCATCATTATTATTTAGTGTTAGAATCTAAAATGTGCATGTTGAATAAAACTAAACATGTAGAATTAGAATTAAATTAAGTGAATTAAATAAAAAAAAGAATTAATTAATTTTAATTTTTTAAAAAAGGAAATTAATTTAAATATCTTTTTTGTATTAATTATAGTGTAACAACAATTACAAGATACTACCAAAGCAAATTTTAGCCCATTAAGAGAAAATTACAGTTGTGAAATGGCATAATGCTGACACTTATGATCTACGACCTCTTACAAGAAATAGATTTACTAACCACTGTTATATATAGGTATACAGTTAGAGATATTTCACTATATATAAAATTATTAGTTGTTGTTTCAGTTTATACACGAACATTTACAACATTAACAAAGTATCATAGGGAGCTACTATAACTACTGATCATTACAATCACTATTGTTGGCTTCATTGTCACCCTGAATGTCTTCTCTGTCAATCAATTGCACATTAGACATGACCTCCTCTACAGCTACATTTACATCATCATTTCCTTAGTTAGGGATTTGCTTGTTGTGGTGCCCTCTACCTTTCTAGGTCAGATGCTTCATTGACTACTCTTTACAGTTCATTTAGGGCCCTCAAGAATATAAAAGCTTTCTCATAATATTAGTGGCATGCATGGCCACATCTCACTTGCTCCCTGTTAACTATTACAGTGCCTTCCCTTATGAGCCTCATGAATTTCATCATTGAAATCTCAATGTGAATTGAAACCTATAAAGCAATATTGAAAAAAGTGAGTATTTTTTATGACTCTGTAAGTGCCCTCTTGCTACCCTTGAATTTATCTTAATTTATTGCTAATATTCAATTCAATAAATAAAATATCCTTCCAATTAATTTTACCATATTTATCCCAGATTCTTAAATTATGACAAAATAATCTCCAAATTTCTTGAGCATAAAAATAGTCAAATAAGATGTGCCTTACAAATTCTGGTGTCCTACAAATACTACAAATGTCAACATCAAAGTGATTAACCTTAAAAGGAATTATATGCAATAGAACAAGCCATTTAAAACAAGCCTTTTTAGGCACCATAGAACTATGGCAGACAAATAAGGAAATTTTATGCTATTCTTTATTAGTCAAAGATAATCCCTATTAATTATTGACATGCTCAATAATAGATGCATTGTAGATACGATTCTTATAAATCCATGGTCTTTTCTTTAATATCAACCAAAGCAACACCATCTTTCCACACAATATTGTTGAAAAGATCTAGTTTCTTCTCTACACTCATGGGAAATCTAGCTTATTTGCAAGCTTCCAAAAGTGTAGAGTAGGTTCTCAAGTTAGATTCAGGAAGTTCAAACTCATTGCACAGATTATTCTAGCTTTTTAAACTCTCGTTGGTTAGAATATCCCCAAAGATTTTAATGCCTTTTTTATTCCAATTTTTAGCAGAACAACCTTGTAGCAAAGCAAGGGTTTTGTTATTTTTTTCCAGGTTCCACCAAATGGAAATGTAGGTTTGACATTTCAGATTATTCTTAAGAGTTATATTATTAACTTTAAACTAAGCATTGTGTTTGGTTAGCTCCCAAACCTTCTAGAGGCTTTTGAAGACCAAGGACCCAGCTAAGATCATAGGGTGTTTATTGAGGAGGATGTCACTCAAGGAAACAATTTCCACATCTTAGCCTGTTTGGGAACCACCATCTGTATGTTATTCCTTACCAATACCTTCCACGGTTCATTTACATCCAAGGCCTTTAGAACCCATTTGGCAGCCAAGGTAATACCTTGAAATCTTGGGTCTTTTAGCCTAATGCCACCATGTAGCTTGTCCACACAACACCACTCTCATTTAATCAAATGCCTTCTTTCTCTTTCCTTTCCCATCTAACCACAAAAATCTCCTTATCCTTTTTTGAATATTATTAACTTGGTAGCTACAAAAAAAACCAAAACGAAGCGAAATAGATGTTGTAGGAGGATAAGATCTTTTGGCAAACTTGTATTATGTCAGCCAAGGAGAGGTATTACTTGTTCCATCCTCCTGACTTCTTTTCAATTTTTTTGCTGGCCTAATTCCATATTTCCTTGAGATTGGGGCTAACATCAAACGGAATCCCCAAATATTTTACCTATTTGTTGGGACCACTGTAACACCCGACTTAGTTACGTTATAACAAAGAGCAAAAACAAAGTTAACCGAATAAATTTTTTTTTATAATTGTTTACACATATGTTATAAAGTTTCTAAGACGTTGTTACATAAACTTAATAAATAAACTCAACACATTGATCATCAACAAAAGTACAAATTTGATTTCATGTAAGATCCAATTTATAAAACTACATACAATCAAATATCCCAAATGTCCATTTTACATAAAGTGAGATTTCAAAGAATCTCCATACATCAAAGGTGGTACAATCAGTACACTCTTATACAAGAGATAAATTTACAAAACATATAGTGTTCATCTGACATCTGATACAATATCCACGAACAAGCTCTGCATCAACAGTCACGAACAAAGTAGTAACTGGAACCTGTTGCAAGCATAGGATCAACTGCAAGAAAGTTCTAAGAAAGGTGTAGCACGGTTTCCTCCCGACCACGTGGAACCCAAAGGTCCACTCCCTCCGTGCTAGGAGATACTGACAGGTCCATAAACAATGCAGACAGAACATCACGTTTACGGGGTTTACAATTCACAATACGACATAACGTTTACAAATCAAAACGGATAAAATCTCAGTATCAAGTTACATTAAATTGAAATCTCAACAAAAGAAAACACCATCATGATATAGACTAAGAGAGTGTCATCACATTGTCGGGATAGGTTACCCTGGTGAATCTTCCTAGACTACCGGCCCTCTCCAAGAGTTACCCTGGTAGCCTCTACCGATTCCCGACCCCTATGCAGACTAATGCGGTGTCATTACATCTTTCAAGAGGACAAGATGGCGACTTGCCATTCCAGGCCTTCTCAGCCTTTTCTCAACCTAAACGAGCGTTAAGAAGTAGGCGAGGCATACCATTATCTGATTTAGTGTTTAGAACTACCCAACCCCTAATATATTAGTTAGGTTATCACTTAATTAACACACCTACGTTAGGTTACCCTGACAATCACTATAGGATTTCGGCCCCTAACGCAAGCCACTCTCTCTATAACATGACTCAATCATAAAATGACTAGGGTAGCTTTCAAGCATAAAAAATCAATACCACAAAGATTTTCATCTTTCACAAGAGAAAGAACAATTCCTCTAAAATGTCACATTTGACAAAAATAATAAAGAACAACGAAATTTGTGGAAAGAGTCTTCAATCATAAGATCATACTTTACATAGGTACAAATATTTTGATCATGTCATGAATCTATATTTTCATAATGTCACCAAAACAACAACCAGATGTGCAAGACCTTTCCCTAAATATAATCATGACAATAGTACTGATTATATAAACATTTATATCATATATTACAAATATATCTTCCTAATCTCTAGAAGTAAAATCTTGACATCTCTTAACATTTTAACTTCCATTTTGACAAATTTAAACATACATACTTACATAGACTTTCTTGCCCACAGTTTCCTAAGATAAAATTCTCAAATCACCACACTTACACAATTAATAACTAACACTATTTTCATTTTAAATATAACAATTCACATACAAATAACAAGATCAATTTAATATCCCACTCAATTTAAAGTAAAGTTAAAGTATTAATAAATATTTATATCCAACAAAATTATATATTTATACGTATTTGAATAACATCATACAGTCAAATACAGAAATCGATAACTTAAGCAAGAATAGTTCCTAATAGTGTATTCATTAGCCGTGCCAGTCATAATATCTATGTCTAAACTTATAGTTAAATTTCACCTGATGGTATAATTTGTGCGCACTAAGGATAACTTCAGATAACGAAGGAAAAGCTTATTTCCTTGCATGCATGGCGCTATTATCACATAAACTAAATTTAACAGGAATGAAGATATGAAGGTATTTCCAGAGATTATTATGCATGATGAGTGATGCATGACAGCTACGCCAACTCTCACCAGACTAGTACGGTTTGCTTTAAATCTAAATTCTATCTCCAAAACAGAACAAGGTGCATTATGAGGTTATCTTCTTTTGAGGCATAGTGGACTCTTGTTCTCCTTCGGATGAAAAAAATCACAAATCACTAATATAAGACAAACTACGGCTGACAGAAAGGAATAGGGATTATGCTAATCCAGCAAGTCATATATTTCATCTAACAGTTCAGTTAAGTTAATTTAACAATAAAATTACTGTCACCTACAACTCATGCATAGAAGAGTACGCATCAACATGATGATTGATAGTTTGCATATATATTTATCTTATCTGATATGATCAAAACTTTTAAATGCATGCAAAATACAGCATGAATAAAAACGAGGATCAATCATGACCATGCGCATGGAAAAATAGAAGAGTGTTATACAGACTCTAGGTGGAGTATAAGCTGTTTATCGAATTAAAAGTGATAGGTGAAGGCAGATTATTTTATACAGTTTATTTTCTTTAGTATCAAAGAGTTTTCATACAAGATCTACAGCCGGCGCGAATTTTCTAAAGGATAAATGTTGGAGAAGAGAGATTTACGGGATTTGTATCTATCTATCTGTGCTGGAGAAAGCATAAATTGTGGGATTCGTCCTAATCCGTGCTTTCTAATTAAGGCTGTTGTATCTCTTTATATGCAGAGGTGTTGTAATCTCTAGACACATAACCATGAATAACAATCACTCTCCCTTCTCCGTGGACGTAGGCTACGGCCGAACCACATACATCTCTGTGTTATGATTGGTTTCTTTATGGTATCAGAGCAAGTCTTAGTTTGATTTCCTCACAGAAGACCCTGCTCGATTCACCTTTTTTTGTGATCCTGCCAAATCTGAAACACAATTCGTGTTTTTTGCCAGATCCCAACGCTTGTTCCTGCCATCTTTTGTGTTGGTGCGAAGCTTATGCAGTTGTCAGATTTGTTTGCTCTGAGCGGCGCTATTCTCCAAGGGTCTGCCAAAATTGTTTGCTCTAAGAGGTGCTGTTATCTTGGATTACCATTGCCTTCCCTTGCTCGCAGTCCTGCTATATTTTTTCTTTCCCATTCCCCTGCTTCAATAAAAGATTTTATTATCACGCATAAACCAGGGAATCGAGTGCCTTTCTTGATTTATTTATTGTGATCATCGAACTAGAGTGCAGAAGTCAAAGAAGTAGCTGCTGTAGAGCCAGTTGGTGAACCGAAAACTGGGGTTTTCTATGCTCTTCTATGACCTGTTCAAAACCGCATCTGCCCTACTGGTTCCTGCAGAGACTTTCATTGTAAGTGTTTTTCCTTGCGACTTCATCCTTGTTTTTTTCCATGGCTGAGTTCGATTCGAATCCTAGTTGGAGACTTTCATCGGTTCCGTTAAATGGTGTCAATTATGTAGCATGGTCTAGAGCTGTTACTTTGTCGCTTGGTGGCAAGAAAAAATTTGGTTTCGTTAATGGTGATAAACAGTGTCCTTAAACTACTGAATCAGGATATGAGGATTGGATATCCAATGATCAGCTTGTTCGATCATGGTTACTCAATTCGATGGAAACTCATATTGCTGAAATTTTCACATTTTCTAATTCAGCAAAAGAACTGTGGGATTCAATCACTGAATTATATGGGAACCAAAATAATGTTGCTCGTAATTTTGAACTCACTCTTGAAATTGTTGCAGCCCAACAAGGTGAGAAAACCTTTAGTGAACACCTTGGGAATCTTAAAAAACTATGGGACGAATTGAACCTGTATCGTCCACATACCACTGATGCCCAAACTCTTTTGAAATGAGCTAAGCAGGATAAAATTTTCTCACTACTTCGTAGCCTGAAGCCTGAGTATGAATACATAAGGCACAATCTTCTGATGGATGCCACATTACCCACTCTTGCTAGTGTTTGTGCTATTATTCAGCAAGAGGAAACTCGAAGAAAGACTATGAGCTCAGAATCCAAAACTTCAACGGAGAAGATTGAATCTAATGTTCTTTTGGCTGAAAAGGATGATAAAAGAAAGCCTCACTTTTCTGACAAAAACAGGAATGTTTCTCGCTACAAGGGTAAGAAGGAACTCTATCAATGTGATCACTGCAAGAAAACTGGGCATACCAAGGATCGCTGCTGGGAATTACATCCTCATCTCAAATCTGAATATAAGGGTCGGAAGGATCATGCTACTGTAGCCGAGACTTCTTTTTCAATCAATCAGTTGGGTCATCTTCTTCAACAACTCAGTAAGACTGTCTCTTCTGGCAACAGTCCGTCCACTTCCTCTCACGTGTCAGGTAATCTTCATGCTTATCTTACTTCCAATTCCAAAATTAATTCCTGGATTATTGATTCCGGAGCTACAGATCATATGGCCAATAGTCCTTCTTCAGTAACCAATTTTATTCCGAAAACTGATAAGCATGATATCTCTGTTGCTAATGGAACTACCGTTTCAGCCTTAGGAAGTGGTAAAATTAATTTCTTTTCTCATAATGCTCCATCTGATGCTCTAGTTGTTCCATCCTTCCCTGTTCAACTTATGTCTGTTGGAAAAATTACTAATTCTTTAAATTGTGATGTCATATTTTCTCCAACATCTGTCATCTTTCAGGATCGAAAGTCGGAGAAGATGATTGGTAAAGGAACATACTCACATGGACTTTATTTTCTAAACTCCCTCAATAAGGCGTATCATGCCAGTGGTGTAATTGAAAGTCACACTTTACATAAACGGCTTGGACATCCATCCAACCGTATCTTGTCAAGACTTTGTCCCTCTGCTTCTGTTGATTCTGATGTCTGTGATGTTTGTCAGTTTTCTAAACAAACGCGTTTACCTTTTGTCAATTCATCTTCTATGTCTACTGAGTTGTTTGAATTAGTTCACTCCGACTTATGGGGACCTGCGCCTATTGATTCTTATGATGGATATAAATATTTTGTGTTGTTCATTGATGATTTTTCTCATGCTACCTGGTTATACTTGTTAAAATCAAAAACTGAAGTGACTTCTGTTTTCAAAGATTTTCATACTATGGTGTTTAATCAGTTTGGTGCTAAAATAAAAACTTTTAGGTTTGATAATGGTACCGAATATGTTAAAGGATCTTTTTTAGAATATCTTCAAAGCCAAGGCATTATTCATCAAACAAGTTGTGTCGGAATTCCACAACAAAATGGGGTGGCCGAAAGAAAGAATCGACACATCCTAGAAACTGCACGGGCCCTTATGTTTCAAACAAAGGTCCCAAAACAATATTGGTCTCATGGTGTATTGACCGCTGCATATTTGATCAACCGTCTTCCCAGCCGTGTTATTAAGTTCAAGTCACCATTGGAAATACTCAAAAATAGGACACCTGACATCTCACACTTGAGGGTATTTGGATGTGTCTGTTATGTGCACCTGCAAGCAATACACAGAGATAAGTTAGAAGCTCGCTCTACTCGGTGTGTATTTTTTGGGTATTCTTCCACTAAGAAAGGGTACATATGTTATGATCCTGTCACTCGTAAAATTTTTGTTTCACGTGATGTCCATTTTGTGGAGTCTGAATCTTTTTTTCAAGCTTGTGTTGAATCTAGGAGTCGATCACAGGGGGAGTCTGTGTCTCACCTAGTTCCGCTTCCTACCATTACCAATGAGGATGTTGTTCCTGATCACGATGCAGAAGTTCTTGAAGCAACACCAATCCCCACATCTCCTCAAGCTACTCGACGATCGAGTAGAGCAACTCATCCTCCAAAGCGAATGAAATATTTCTTCACTTATCATGCTACATCTTATCCTATACAAGAAAACCTGTCTTATAATAATATTTCTCAGTCTCACCTAGCTTTCTTGAGTACCGTTGATCATAATCAAGAACCTAAGACTTTTAGAGAAGCTAACTCCATTGCAGTTTGGAGGAAGTCTATGCAAGACAAACTACAAGCTCTAGATGACAATAACACATGGGAGATTGTTAAGCTACCTCCAGGAAGGAAAACTGTCGGATGTCGTTGGGTGTACAAAAATAAATACAATAGTGATGGTTCCTTAGAACAACATAAGGCCAGACTTGTTGCTAGAGGATTCACACAAACATATGGCGTAGATTATCAAGAAACTTTTGCGCCTGTTGCAAAGATGAACACATTCCGGGTCCTCATTTCCCTTGCCATCAATCAAGACTGGAAATTGTTTCAAATGGATGTCAAAAATGCATTCTTGCATGGTGATCTTAAAGAAGAAGTTTACATGAGCATCCCACCTGGGCATCCGCAAGAGGCCAAGTTTGGTTTAGTGTGTAAATTAAAAAAGGCAATCTATGGGCTTAAACAATCTCCACGAGCCTGGTATGCTAAGCTTAGTTATGTCCTTATGTTGAATGGGCTGAAACGAAGTAATGCAGATCCTTCTCTGTTTGTTAAAAGAAGTAACTCCGGTATTGTTGTTGTGCTAATTTATGTTGATGATATAGTCATTACTGGTGATGATCAAAATGCAATTTCTAAGCTAAAAATTCTGCTACACAATAGATTTGCCATTAAAGATTTGGGAACTTTGAAGTACTTTCTAGGATTAGAAGTTGCCTATTCAAAAAACGACATCTTTCTTAATCAACGAAAGTATGTGTTGGATTTGTTACAAGAAACTGGTAAATTGGGAATCAAACCATCAGATACGCCAACATATAGCGGAGTAAAATTGGATGATACTGGTCCATTGTTGTCTGATATTGGTCAGTTTCAAAGGTTGGTTGGTAGGTTAATCTATTTAACCATTACTCGACTTGATCTTTCTTATGCAGTGAGTTTGGTAAGTCGTTTCATGCATGCTCCCAAGGCTCAACATATGCAAGCCGTCACCAAAATTTTACAGTATCTGAAAGGATCCCTAGGCAGAGGTATATGGATGCGTAAGGCTGGTCATAATTCTATTACTACCTATACTGATGCTGATTGGGCAGGATCTCCCATTGATCAAAGGTCTACAACTGGATATTGTACCTTTGTTGGAGGTAACTTAGTCACATGGAAAAGTAAAAAATAGAATGTTGTTGCTTGTTCAAGTGTTGAAGCAGAATATAGAGCAATGGCATCAACTACCAGTGAAATTATATGGCTTCGAGCTCTGTTGCAGGACCTTGGTTATGGTTCATCTCTACCAACTCAATTATTCTATGATAATCAGGCTGCTATGCATATCGCTTCAAATCCAGTGTTTCATGAGCGCACTAAACATATTGAAGTTGACTACCATTTTGTTCGAGAGAATGTGCAAGCCAATGTCATCCGCACAACCTTTGTCCCTACAACTCAGCAATTGGCGGATATATTTACAAAAGGTCTTCCAGCTCTCAAGTTTCAAGAAGTAATGTCCAAGTTGGGCTCTATTGACATTTTCGCACCAACTTGAGGGGGAGTGTTGGAGAATAGAGATTTACGGGATTTGTATCTATCTATCTGTGTTGGAGAAAGCATAAATTGTGGGATTCGTCCTAATCTGTGCTTTCTAATTAAGGCTATTGTATCTCTTTATATGCAGAGGTGTTGTAATCTCTAGACACATAACCATGAATAACAATCACTCTCCCTTCTCCGTGGACGTAGGCTACGGCCGAACCACATACATCTCTGTGTTATGATTGGTTTCTTTAATATACTATGGCAAGTTATGGAAATAAAAGAGTCTTCCAAATCCCTGTAAGCAATTCATTTTCCCTGTTAACTGTGCTGGTGAAGGGAGTATAATGTGGTATATGCTGAAGATTATAGGCGACAGGATATACATAAGGTTTTCAATACAAAATTTTATTGAACTGTGTTATAAAAACAAGAAATTCGTAATTAATCTACAGGAAGATTAACAAACGCCTCCTAGGTTATATGGATACTTCTAACGCCACCTACAGAGTTAGGGATATAGAAGGCAAAACAAAACTATAAAATTTTGAATTTGAAATAGAATTAATGAGAAAATTCAAAAGTATTAAATGGATTCTCATAAAATTTAAGAGAAAGATAAAGAAATAGAAATCCGTGTGTTCTAACTTTTCTATTTATGATTTACCTTTAACACATAGAATGTTACAGTTCGAGATCTGCTTGATAAAAGAAGTGTTTTAAATTTTATCAAAAGATTTAAGACCAAATCAAAAATTACATCTTTTCGCTCTAAGAGTAATTATTCCTTTTTACAATAAATTTCCAGAATTCAAAACACAAGAAAAAAGAATTCAAGAAGAGAACCTACTTAAACTCGTGGTGACGATCCTTTAAAAACTTTGTCAAACCCAAGTCAAATCCACTGATTTCAATGAAGAATTGCTTTTATGAACTTCGGCTTCAAAATTCGCTTCAAAACAAAATCCTAAGAAACTCTTACGGAAACAATTGTTGTAGTGAAATTTTTGCTAGAAGCTACTACTTGGTAAAATTCTTCATTGAATGTATGCACAATCCCCCAATTTTCCAAAATATAAATTCATTACAATTAAGATTTCAATCCGTTAATTTAACTAATGAACCGTTTGCATTGTAAATAACTCATTTAGTTCAACTCATTCTTAAAAATATCAAATCAAACCTTTAACTAACAATCATAGATTCTTATCTCATCGAAAATATCTTGCTTTAAAAATATCTATTTCACACAATTCAATTTACACAATTAAAACAACAATAATATTATATTAATTAAAACATTGCAAAGAAATAACTTATTTAATTTAACTTAATAAATTAAATCATTAACGTTGGTTAAAACATTAATAAACATTTTAATATAATTAAATATTATATTCGCAAACACAAAATAATATATATTTGAACATGACAAGAAAAACTGGGCTACACAGGGTAACACAGAGATACTCGTTCGAAAACGAACGAAGTTTTAAAAGGACCTGTCAATACCTCCGACAACATATTTATAATGAATTTGGGTACGCTCAGACCTGACAAGCAGGTGGAACCGTTACCCGGTACCTATGTCTATAGGAAAACATCAAGGTTAAAACATGTATATATATAAACTCATGTTAGAAAACTCACCGTGAATAAGAATTGCAGCATAGCAGGGTACTCACGAATGAGTAATGCTACTCTATCTTATCCACCGACACAAACGAGCAAGATAAATCATATACAATCATATCAACATGATAACATAAGCAATAATTATAACCAATAAGCCATATCATGAATGAATCTATCACAGTATCATCAAACCAACATAACCAAATAACCAGGATGTCAATGTATCATCCGTAAAAACAAAACAACATAGTATCCAGAATCAACTTTGAAATGAAACAACATAGTATCACAATGAACTAAGCATTGAACCAGCAGAATCAAACTAAGCGATTTAATAATATGTCTAAAAGGCTGGAGGGACACTACATCGCAACTAGAAATCATACTTTTTCAACCACTCTGGTGGGTATTCCTCCCACCCAAGAACAATAGATTTAGATTTGGATAATTTTGCACTAGAAGCTTGACAAAACAGGTCCAACTTTTTCATCAGGGATTCCAAATTATCTTGATCAAGTTTTACAAAAATAGCAGTATCATCAACAAATTGTACACTGATTAGCTCACTTTGATCAGAAATCCTAATCCCTTTGATTTTAGGAGAGAAGGTGTGATCTCTCAACAAATAGAAGAGAGCATTTGAAGCTATGACAAAGAGGGCAGGTGCCAAGAGGCAGCCTTGTCGGATGGATCTTTCAAGGTGAACTTCTTTTGAAACGTAACCATTAGCATTTATTGAAGTGAAAGCATCTTTCAAAAGAGTGTCCACCATACTGCATAAAATATTGGGAAATCCAAAAGCCTGCAAGACAAATCTCAAAAAAGCATTATTGTATTATGGTTGGTCTATTTGGCCCACTCCAACGCCTCCCAACTTGTTATCATGTTTTCTAATATACACCTACCTTTTATGAAACCAGTTTGGGTGTTGTTAATAAACTTTGGAAGAATGTTGACCAATCTTAAGGTGATTACTTTAGCCAAAATATTATAGGAGACATTTAACAACGTTATTGGTCTCCAATTCTTGACTAGGGTCTTGTCACCGCCCTTCGGAAGGAGTTTGATTACTCCTCTATTAATACTTTTACCTAGAGAACCTCTATCCAACGCCTCCCTATAAACTTGCAAAAGATCATCACAAACCCAATATAAAAGGACCTTATAAATCTCCACAACTAATCCATCACATCTAGTGGATTTGTCATTGCTCATAGAGAGTATGGAATTCATCATCTCTTCCTTAGTTATATCTACATCAGGCTTGGAGGAGTCCTTCTTAGTCATTTTATTTGGGATGAGCCTTTTGATGAGGGATTTGGTGTTGAGGTTGTCCTCAGTTCCTCCTTTAGAAGTGAACAAGCTTTTAAAAAAGGAATGAAATTGCTTCAATATTTCCTCCTAAGATGTGTGCAATTTGTCTCCATCCCATATTTGATCGATCTATTCCTTAACATTCTTCTGCTTTAAATACTTGAAGAATTATTTAGAACCATTTTCCCCACAACTAAGCTAATTTAGTTTAGCTCTAATCTTTTTCCCCTTCACTCGATGAGCTTGGATTTTTCTTAGACTATTCTTGGCCAAAATCAACTCTTCACATAGTTCCTCATCATTTGGAGTCTCCTACAACCTTAGGATTATGAGCTTGGATGCTTGGATTGTAAGATCACTCAATTTCTATGGGCTCTTATCCTCTTCAGAACCCTTTTCCATCTCCAAACAGGCATCCCCTCTACTCTCATTCAAACTATCAACCGTAGCCTTGTCCATAATTTTCTTGAATTTTTCAAAGCAAAACTGGTTAGAAGTCCTATTAAAATGGTATTTGAAAAGACCTTTGGAGAATTAGTATTTGCATATTTGTTTGACTGATTGGCCTTAATTCTTTGTCTTATTTTCCTCGTGGTAATTTGTTGGGCATTTAGTTTCCCTAACAACAAGGGATCCCTAGCAAGGCAATGGGTGGGGTGGGGAACCTCGAGAGGCACCCCCTCAATAGAGGAGGGGCTTGCGACCTTTCCATTGCTAGGAGTCTCCTTGCATCCATCCTATGAGAGGATGGAGAAGGTTTTTTGCAAAGGAATCTCAAAGGGACAACCACAAGAGGGTAGAATAGAGGCTTGTGAAACTGCAAGTTTCCCTTCACCACATCCAAAAGATTTGGTAGAGGAAGGAGTGGGATTTTCCTTAGCCAAGGGCTGCATTTCCTCAAGGCATGAGGGATAACTAGCATCACTAGGGTTCCTTTCCTCACATCTAGCAGCCACCAAAGGGTTAACATGCACACTCTTAGGAACAATAAAGGGGATCTCAACAAAGTTCTTAGTCAATAATGGCTTATGGGTGCTACTCTTAGCACTCTTTCTTTGGATAATAGGGTAGTTTTTCCTGATATGCCCCTCTTTGCAACACAAATAGCAAGCATTGACCCCACCTAGGATTTCTAGAGGATAGAAGAACTAGAAATCATCCTCTATGATAACAATGTTCTCAGGGAATTCAACGCTAGAGCTCAAGGAGACAAGGGCATGCACATCTAGATGCGGGAGGGTCACTTTGGCTTCGTCGATCTACATAATAACACTGATTGGAGCCAAGATTTACAAAATGATTCTCTAAAATTCTAGAGGGAGATTCCTAATAACGACCCACCCAAGGCATGATAAGACGATAATTTCTTCAACGATGACCATAGGGGACCAAGCTAAAGCATAGAAGCTATAACTCCCTATGTTCGAATAGGATTTTTCCACGACCTTCTCCTGCATGACACTATTCCTCAAAAAGATGATGAATAATCCATGCTAAATCATCCTACAAAAACTTGATTCTATTCTAAACTTATTGGCCCACACTTTTGCAAACCAAGTGTCCAAGAATTTCCTGGCAAGGACCCTATTTGTATCCATTGTCATGAGAAAAATTGCAG
>VDFB02168300.1:0-11510 GCA_007258455.2 Sequoia sempervirens
ATGAGCAAATAACATTTTTTTTAAATGCTTTCATTTATTTCATGAAAAGACTCATATTTTACAAAGCTTCATTTGATTTCAAGAATCAGAATGATATTACAAAATTTGCATTGAAATGCATTTTCTTTTCAAATGAAAAGCATAAAAGATGAAATTAGAGATCCACACAAGCCGTGGATGTGATTGTTGCAACATATCACTAATAGCACATTACACTACTGAAGATGCAGAAAATAAAACATATAAGTGATGACATAATCATCATTGCCTGATATCGACGGTTGACGTTGAATGGTGCACCTTTGTCTTCTTGTGCTCCGTGGACCTGGAAGAGAAAAGAGGGGGTGTCAGTGGCTCCAATTATGAAGAAACCTATATGAGGCACCCATAATAGTGCAACCTACTATTAGTTATGCATTGGAATAATCAATCAAGTGCAATATGGAAAAAATGAGCTGAAGGAGAAATAACAATATCATGATCATCATGTTCTATTTTTTATGCTAACATTGTTTGTTTCCTTGTGCAGGTATAGGTAAAGTCATGAAGCTGAACATTATTTGAAGACCAAGCATGTGGAGAAAAATGGGCTCCCACAAGAGGTGGGAAGCTGACATCTTTGCCCTATTCATTAAGTAGGGCTGATTTAAAGATTACATCATCATGTTCATCAAAGGAAATGAAATGCAACTGAAAGAGTAAACAAAGTTATCTATCGAGCTACTAAACCAACTATACATTCATAACGTTCAGGTTAATGTTTTCTGAAGGCTACAGGTGAATAGTGAGTTTAGTTCACTCAGTTAATTCAGCTGAGTACTTCTGTATCAAATATTGTTGCATAATTCATGTTCTTTGTTCATCATAATCATATGTCATGCAAGTTCTAGTTCATCAGTATTATTTTTCACAGTCAAGGATAGTGAACAGGCATACATTATGCCTTAATAAAGAGTTTTGTTTTGATTTTCATCGTGAAAGAGAGCAGATTTAAAGAACAGTTTAATAAGTGGAACATAAAAATGCATGAAGAGTACCATGTTGAAGCTCAAGAGTACGAAGGACAAACAGTGCATTCAAGTGACAAATGAATAATCAGTTCCTGTTTGACTGGTAAGTCAAATACAGCATTAGGGGTCACAAGGTGAGAAATGATTGTTCCAGAATGACAAAGAGATGATAACAGTTTCATTCCAGAATGATGAAGTTGGAGCAAGCATAGCAAAGGTGTCTCAAAAAATGTTAATTATGCACTAAGGAAAAATCAGGTGGCATTTAGTCCATGGTGTTGTGTTTCAACTTAAAGTTTCCACATAAGTCCAAAAGTAGAAAGTAAATGTTGTTGTATGGTAAGGTTAAAGTATCCAGAAGGAAACAATGTGAAGCATAGTAAGTGACACAAATAGAGGACACATTTCTAGAATCTCATGTACCCAATTGAAGGTTTTCAATAGTAAAGCAAAGGAGATACGTGAGATTCAACATTTCATAATTGTGTAAAGAATTGCATAAAACAATCATAAATCGAGCTCAGATTTTATATAGGTATCAAAGAGAAGGTGCAGTTTCATCTGTCTTTTGTCATTTACCCACATTTGGGGTTTTGAAACACGACCCAGATGTAATACAAGTTCCAGTTTACTCTTGAAAAATTCAATGGCCCGGCTACAAAATATCAAGTAAAGCATCTTGTTTGGGTTGAGCCGTAAGCTAAGGTACAAATAAATACCACAGATTTTATTATTCTCCGCAGGGTTTTATTTTTGAGGACAAGTGATATGACAAATAGCAGCAATAATGCAACAGAGAGGCGTTCTTTTCATAAATTACAGAGTGCCAAGGAAGTTAAAAATGAAAATACAAATACCCATGTCACTCTATGGTTTCAGAAGTCCAAAAATAGACCACTGGACATTGAGGTCCAACCCATATGAGTAGAACCATATAGAACAAATATTAAATTTTTTGTGAATCTCGAGTACCCAATTTCAGGGTTACATTTAAAGTCTGAGAAAATGTTATAATACTTGATAACCCATGTGAAGATTTTTGCGGTAGAGATTGAAATCACGAATTTAGGTGTGTTGAGAATGGAGAAATTACATTTTTATTCAGAAGTTTTAAATACCCATATGCAGATTTGTCTTCTAATACACAAGGAGGAGAATTTTTGGTTTTGGGTTGAGCCCAAAATTTCTTACAATGCTCTCTATAATACACATAAGGCTGCAACCTGTACATGGCCTTGAAATCTTAAATGAAGGGTCGAGATTTTGAGGATGACATTATGTGCTTAAGTGTAACTCACCAATCCATATCTGTGGGGACTATGCATAGCCGCTGCCAGGAGCTTCAAGGAGAGTCGAAGAAACCAAGATTTTGAGCTCTTAAAGAATAGGCGAGCTCTCTCATAGAGCCTTCAATGGAACTCAAGCTCATAGGAGGAGGACCAAGCAAGCCAAAATCACAGGGAGTGCAAAGAAAAATCAGAGAATAAACTCATATAGGCCATGACCTTAATGTCTTCCTGGTTCTTTGAAATGAAGGGAAATAACTTCAATAATATAAAAATGAGCCTATCCATTGAAGAGTTCAACTTTCTGAAGAGCATGATGAAGTTCTCAAAGCACATGAGTACTAGTTCAAAGTCCATCATGGCGGCATGTTCACTAGCAGAGCTTTTCCTTCAAAGTGGAGAGTGTGAAATGAAGTGATGATTAGGGTTTGAACCTCTTTTCTCATGCCCTAATTCGAGCAACATCATGATCATCCAGAATGTTCGGTCAAATCACATGGAGAAATTCAAATAAGTGGTCTGTTGCATTATGATTTAATCCAAGTCTGATTTTTGATATTGGAGAGGGGCCGAAGTTTGTGTGTTAGGTCGATATGTTAAGCCTTTTAAGACCTATTTTATGTGTCTAGGACAATAGTTAAGTCTTGTTTTATTATTTTCCTTAGTAATATGAAGGCTTGAATATGGATTAACAATGACAATATTATGGTGGGATACCTAATGACTTAGGGTCTTTTGTTTTGGGTCAATTATCTATTTAGGGTTCCTTGTTTTTTTTTAATTGATTTTAAAGAAATCAATTGTGGAGAAGATGAGAAGATAATTATGTAATATTTTTATGATTTTGTGAGAAAATCGAACGTTGTAATGGAGAGATAAGAAACTTTTCATGCAAAATATTTTTAATCTTTAATTGCAAAAATAGATAGCTGTAAATCTGCAACTCTGTAAAAAGCGAGAATCATAGAGCAATCTGTATAAATTGTTTTATGATTTCTTGCTATTTCATGATTTTATTGAATTCTCTTGGTCGGATTTGAGACTTATCTTGGAGATAAGAGTGTTTTGAGAGCTTTTAAATGTCCAATTTAGCCTATTTTTAGAGGCTTGAGAGTTCATCATAAAAAGAGATATGCTTTTCTGCTTTTATGTAGTTTTGGGAGCAGTTTGAAGCCTATTTTCACGCCCAGGCTTTTTGTAGGCACCAGTTAGGGTTTCTTAGAGAGTTATGCCTTTCAAAGGCTTAGTCTTTTGGCTCTCCCTTCTCGATGAGATGGCAGTTCTGCTCTAATGCATTTTGAGCTTGTGAACCCTTCTTTCAGTTTTGGAGGATTGACACTCTTTTAGTTTGAGTCAACAGAGTTCTCCTTTCCATTTTCTTGTCTCGAGACTGGTAACAACAGTTTGATGCTTTGTGTTTTCATTTTGAAGCCTTAATGTCCTATTTTAATGAGTTTTCTACACAAAGTTTCATGTTTTCAAGTTATATGATGTATTCGATGTCTCTGAATCTTCATATGAATTATTGATGAAATCATGCATTGGTGAGATTGTAGGAACTATTGTAAATCAAGGAATTGTTGTGAGTGGCAAGATCTAATTTCTATCAGAAGTAATAAGTTAATCATCAGTTGGTTTAAGTTTTATCAATCCATCCTTTTATCCCTTTTCCCTCAGAACATCTTAGAGTAAAATTTATCATTCAAAGAACCAACTCACTCTGGAGATTCCTCCTTTGCTCAAATCACCCACATCTAAAGGAGGTTTCCATGTTTTGTAGGTTGTTGAATATTGCATTCAAAGCGTGGTACAAATCTATTGACATTATATTATCCTTTGACTTGTAACCATGTGACCTAGGTAAGTGTGATAAGTTTCCCCATGTCATATGATTAAGACACTTGTCATAATCCTATGACATCTTGTATCTCACCTTGGCTATATAACCAAGGGGTCTCTCATTTGTACACATAGTCATCATTGAATCATATAGAAAAAGAATATAGTTTACTCTTGTCACATTTTATTCTTTATCTTTGTGCTTTCCATTTGGTCTCAAGATCTTGGCAACCATAGCCAATTCTAATAGGTTGAAGATGGTGATTGATTTATTAGGGATGAAAGTTTATTGTGGGTGAAAGTGAAATGGGATGGGTGATTTTGTTTACTAAATATTCCAATTTTTTTGACATTTTGAAATGTTTTGAGGTTGTTTTTGAACTTTTGAGATTATGTGAATGTTTAAGTTTTCAAGTTATTTGAGGTTGTTTTGGTTTTATGAAAGATATTTGAATATTTTTATTTTCATGTTTTCCAACTATTTTTGTGTTTTTTCAAGGTTAGACCAAGAACAATACCTAGGGGAGACTTACCTAATACCTTGGGGGTGCATTGGTGATGAAATTCCATACATAAGCATAGAGACAATGTAGTTCAACAAGTGTTTTTTCACCTTTTTGATTGTTTAGACCTGTTTAGGGGTTTTGACAATATGTGGATGTTTTTGAGATTTTGAGGATGATTTGGATGTTTTCAAGAATTTTTAACTTTACAATTTTTTTGATGTTTTGGATTTAAAATTTTTGGGGTTTTGAGAATGTTTTGAATGTTTTTGGATTTTGAGAATGTTTTGAATGTTTTCAGTATTTTTGATGATTTTACAAATATTTTTGGGATTTTTGAGAATAACCTTAAGGGAATATACAAGAACCTAATCTAATGCAAGTATAGGAATATGCCCCCAGTGTGATGTAATTTACTACCTCAATATAAGTAGGACAAATTGACCCTAGGAGTATTCCAAGTAGTACTAAAAGTGACTAGATACTTAATACCAAACTATGGTATAGACATGGATGAATGAAAGGAATAAATAGGAAAAATAGGATGGAAGATTAATGTAACGGATGGAGGATGTAGGGTAAGTGAAAGAGTTAATCCAGTAGATAGGAGATGGTGTTTATTTATGCAAGACGCATGTTTACCAAGTTTTCACCAAGGTACTCTCCCAAAGTGCCACCAAAGTAGTTTTTTCTAGAGGCTGATTTTTCTCTTTACTATTTTGATCATTTTTCTTTTTTTTATAACTTTTTGGATTTTCTAGATTTTATACCCCTCATGGGCTAGGAATAATAATTTTTGAGATGTGTGTTGTTGATGGGATCCTACAAGGGTTATCCTTAAGGGGTGGCTAGTTCATAAGCTCTTGAACCATAGCTTGATGTAACAATGAAATTCCCTAACTAGTTCTTCTCAAATTTACCCTTGTTGTCTTGATCTAGCATGTTCTTTTGATCTCTTTCAATGATTTATGGATTTGATCATGTGATAATTTTTGCATCAATGTTTCAGTTCACACTCTATGATCCATCATCAGGATGAAAGAAAAGAGTTTAAGGAGAAAAATAAAATTTTGCAAACCAAGACTACCCAAAGAGAAAAGGAAAGGGAGGAGGAGAGAAAAGAATGCATGAAGACTTAGAAGGACAAGACACGTGAGAATTAAGAATAAAATGAAATTAAAGGCTAAAAAGAATAGAAAGAAGGAATAACAAATATAATAAAAATTACAAAAATTACAATGCCATAGATTGAAAAACATAAACAAACACAACTAGAAAAAAAAACTAAAAAAGAGCCAAATAATTTTAATAGAATGGAAAAAGAAATTAATTGAAAACAATTGAAACTATTAATCAATACTAAAATAAAAGAATGTGTGCATGCAAAAACATATAAAGAAGGAAAATCAATAAATAAATATGAAATCATATGAATGAGTACAATTATACAATGTCATAATCACAAAAAAAAAAAAAAGATATACAAAATTATTGCACATGAACAAAACAAGGAGAAAAATCAATTAACACACTAAAAAAGAAATAACAATAAAAATAAATAAACAAATCGATTAAAACATCCAATCAAAAGTATGAATAAACTTGAAATTAAACATATATATAAACATAAACAAATACAAATATTAATACAATGAAAATATAAGAGAATAAACAATTACAAATATAAATACAAAATAATTAAATGAAAGAATATGAATGCAACCAAATACATATTGGAAAACAAATAACAAAGGGAATAAACAAAAAACAATAACACAAGGACTTAAACAATACAATATAATAAAATATTATATATGTAAACATACATCAAATGCATGTGAGCAAATATACAAATAGAAGACAAATGAAAAAATGAAATTCAATACAATTAAATAATTTAAACAAAAACCAAACAAAAAAATATATTGTTAGAATATCTATACATGTATTCATATGTATGTATACATATATACAACCTTATAAGCAAAGAATAATCACATTAAACAAAATCAAAAACAAAAATTAAGCAATAAGAGGGGGTTACAAATCTAACTTATAATTTTACAGTACACATAAAAGAAAGACCAGGAAAATTTTTGAAGGTAAACAATTACATAACTAAATACCAATACATAAACAAAGTAAATAAATTGTATATTTAGATATGTATTCACTTTGTTTATGTATTTCTATTTGGATATGTATTTGTAAACATATATATAAATACGCAATCAAATATAAACAAGGAGAACAAAACAATTACAAATATAAAAAATAAATATCTACAACTACATAAACAATTACATGTCTAAATAAAAATACATAAACAAAGTGAATAAACTTGATATTAATTAGATATGTATTTAATGTGTTTATCTATTTGTTTTAAATATATATTTATTTATATATTTATATTTAAGAAAAAAATATATACTTAAAAAAAAACATAATCTCTAGACATAATTGTATACCCATGCCCTTATTCATTACCCTAGACCAAATCTCTAAACATAATGTTTATCAAACTCACTTGTATAATCACATTTAATTTTTGAAATTTAAAAATTTAAACATTATTAATCAATTTAGTAAGTCAATTTAACATACATTTTTATTTAGTTGTTTATCCTAAACAATTATTATTATTAAATTAAATTAAATTTAAAAAACATAAAACAAAAATTTGTAGGGGAAAAAGCATAAATTATTCATCGTTATTAATAATGTTTCTTACCTCAAAATATATTCGCATGTTCTGTATATTTGACGACTAGAAAATATCTAGCCGACAAAAAAATATCTAGTCGATATTCCAAAAGGATTATCAGCATAAGAAAAGCGAATCCGACTGTGCGTCCTTTTCAGTTAAGAAGTCCTTCCATTAATGAGATATTTCTGCATCGAATAGAGAAATGTGTGGGATATGAGTGGGTTACCAACTAAACCCATTAATTATTGTCATTTTCCTTTTTCTTTTTCTTTCTTCCATTAAGGTACATAAATACTTTTAAAATGTTCTTAAAGAATAAAAGAAAAAGCAATTTAATTTAGGCTCAATTAGTGCTTAATACTTATTGGTTTAGTGGAGAATAATTGAATAATTTATGATTGAATTTGAATGGATTATATAATGAAAAAGATCTTATTTTAGATTTTGAAAACAATCTTATCAATAAAAAATTGAAAGTTAATAGATTGAATTTGATGTATGGCGTTTATGATAAGTTAGAGCTTTGACTATCATCTATGTTGGATCTTTTCACTTCCTACTTATTCATGCATAGAGCTTTCTGTCTAGTGTGGTGGGATTCCTCATGGGATTGTTGTTGGTTCACTACTTCATCACTAAAGCTAACGTCATAGAAACAAAGGAAGAGAAGGACTTTTCAATAGCGGTTGTGACCATTGAAGGAAAGGATGAACCAGAGTTGTGTCATCAAAGGAGATGATCTCGATCGATATTGTGTTGTTGCTATGATCTACGCCATTCTAGGAACAATGGTCTCCAAGCCTCAAAATGCTAAGGTGATTGAATGATTTGTGTTGCCCAAGCATATTACACTCAAGATGGACCTTTTAGGTAACCCAAATCTTTAACTATAAATTATCTCAATACATTGATAGCTAGTGACATAGATTTTAAAGTAGATTGTTTATTCTCTACCATGGCTCACCATTATGTAAAATCTTCAACAAACATGAAAATGTGGGACTAAAATGATTGAACATTTAAAAACTGCATGGGGTGACATCCAATGTCACTACTAGGGCCTTAATGGTAATCTCATATGCTAATTAAATTGTTGCCAATTTTTCCATTAGGTACATACAAAAGGGATTTAGGCATAAGATTTTTACAATAATGCTCTTTCTTACTACTTGAATGGGGTTGAAAACACAAGGATAAATATGAAGTTGTGGATTTGATGTGCATGCATGGAAAATAACCCATTATGAAGTAGTTTAGTCTAATGCATGCTAATGCAAGTAGGGTTTAGGGAAAGATGAATAGGTTTGAGGTTAATACCAACATTATTTTGTACAATAGGATTCTAGATCCATTGTTGAGTGGATAGCTTGTCATCTTCTAACTTTTAGTTTCCTTCAAATTTCCTTAGAGCCAATTTTTGGTAATAAGAAAATATAATAGTTATTAGGATGCTAATAAATATGTTATGCAAGGGGAGAATCTATTGGTTTGTTTTTGAAATTCCAACTGATCTTTGAAACTATCTAAAGAATAGCCAATTCTTGTGCTCAAATGTTTCAAGAGGTTGGACAACGAACAAGAGAAGGATTTGACATTTTTCTCCTCTACACTTTAGGCTCTGCAAGACCTAGGAGGGTGATCCTTTCCAATATCTAATGAGAGTTCATATAATTCATATCAAGATATTGTTAAAATAATATGTTATCATAAAATGGCCAAGAATTATATATAGAACTAACTCAATTGTCTAAATTCTTGGAAACTATTGCTTATTGGCTCTAAGAACATAAGATAGCATTAAAAATTAAGTTACAACATAACAAGGAAATTGATTTGAAAATTAGTGACCATATACATGTAACCAACATTCATACTTTGATTGATGCCTTAAACATGGGTTACAAAGTCAAGGAGAAGTGTAATTGTATTTTGAAACAACAAACCTTAAATAAATTATATGAAATCTTATATATCATATCCTTACAATAACATCCTCTAGAATTTACAACCAATTCTACTTAACAATCCCTAAATATATTCAAAACCCTCAAGATTTCTAACTTAGCAATTTTACTTACTACTTGAATAGAAGCTACATGAGAAATATTTTTTGTAGATAAGTACAATGATGAACATACATTATCCTTGACTAATTTATATTCATAAGAGAAAATAAGTATGCAATTTAGGAGAAAATTGATTATGAATTTATCACAATATGTTCTTGTATTCTAAATTTTTATTGCTATACAAAATGATAATTGCATTTGTATTCTTCCTTGTAAGACCTAGAATGGACTAGTACAAACCTAGAACATAAAATTTTGCTTAATATCTATTTTACACCAGAGAAAAACCTCTGCATCTCTATACTAGATTGCCATCTCCATGCTCACCCATGCTTTATCAACTGATTGTACCTCAATGTATACATCAAACCACAATGTTGACAATAATGAAAGCAATGTATAAGCTCATGCTCATGTTGCCAACAACTATATCAATGACAATCTCCTCAACCTTCCAACATAAAGTGTTGACGAAAAAGTATTAAATGAGAGCATTTATTTTATGCTTATAATTTTTTGGAAAATGTTTAAAATAAATGTTGGAATGCATAATTTTAGAAATTAGGAACTTAATTAGGTCCAATAACTTAAAGGGGGAAAAACATAGTGTGAAACTATCATGGGTGAAAATTTGCAATGTGATAGCAACTAGGGGAGGTCCTACAACCACATAGCACAATTACAAGCAATAAAACAACTTATCAAATCAAACCAAACACTCAAATTCTCTTTATCACAACAATCTTTCACCATTCCTTGTAGCATTGCAACTTCACTAAATTTCATACAAGTACTTGGAGAAGTCCTTTCAAATCTGGACCAGTAGGTTTTAAAACACCCATTTGGGAGTACAACAACATATCAACAAACCACAATAGGTTTATTTTCAATAATTTCTCCAAAACAAGTTTCTATCACCAACTAGACCTCAAGTTAGGCCTATTTTCCAAAGGACCTTGCCTCAAAACTTTTCCAAAACCTCCAAACTCATGTGGGAAGCAATCTACAAGTATCATAACCTAATAATTCTCAATTTTCCTTCAAACACTCACCCTCGAAGGTGCCTAACCCCAAAACCATCCTTTCTAGCCAAAAACCTAGGGTTTTAATGAAAAACAAACTTCCAGACCTTAACTAAACTTTCCACCACCTCAAACAAGTTCAAAAACCTTTGTTCATGCTTATTAAATCAAGAAATAACATTGCCCCAAACAATTTCACTCTTTACCATACCAAAACCACCAAAATTCACATGTAAAACTCAATTTTCCACTCTAGGGCTTCATTCCCGATGCACTTTTAAGCCTCTCCTACACTCTCACAACATTCCCTCACCTATTTCCTAATTTTGAAGACCCATTCCACAAGTTACAGTAGTCACAGTGAGTAGAATGGGTCAATTTTCCATTTTGAAGACTTACAAACCTCTAACCCTACAAACTTAATGGAAAACCTTCAAGGTAGATTCAAATGAAATCTGAGACAAACAACTATGCAATCAAATTCAATTTGTATCAATAAGATGTTGTGTGGGTCATACAGTGACCATGCAATCTCAGGAAATATAGAAAAATGTATGAAAACTGAGTTGTATTATTGTGCCAAACTTCTAAAATGTCTCAACAACCTTTACATTGAGTTTCTTCACTTTTATACCTTTTCCCTAAAAATCTAACTCCTACAACCACCTAAACTAACCTTTGAAAGGACTTGATTATTTGTATTCCATAAAATTCAATTTTGCAACTTTTATGCTTGACAACATTTTGCAACAATTTGCAATTTTGCAATATCAACACAAATGGCCCTCTAATCACCTAATAAGACTCAAAATTGACTCAAAACAATATAAAATGGTCTCCAAGACCTTATTTAGACAAAATACACCAAAACCTAAAGCCTACTCATTATCAACCTTGTTTGACTATTTTTGTTCAAAGGTGCTCCTGCACCACAATGCTACAAGTATATTATATATTATAATAATATAAATAAATAATCTAGAGAGAGATGGAGGTAAGAGGTAGAGAGAGGTTTTGGTAGAGAGAGAGGGAGAGAGAGAGATAGGAGGGAGAGGGAGAGGGAGGGAGAGA
>VDFB02168301.1:0-30805 GCA_007258455.2 Sequoia sempervirens
AATGAAATTGATCTGATTTTGGAATAATAGAAAATGTTACATCCAAAGTCTTAGGTCCTATCTATAAGGGGAGTATGATTGATCCAATCGTAGGGCATGCAAAACCAGTATTTGTTTTAATCCATGCTGTTGATTTATTATAATCTTCTTGATAAATTTCATGTAATACTAAATATTCTTTGGTGATCACATTCTCGCCACTGACAAGATCTACTAATATCCCATTTGTGGGTTTATCATAGATTCAATCGGCTATGTAAAGAGGACAATTGAGAAGCTTTTTAAGTATATCATGAGAAGAAAAAGTAATCTCAAGAGATTTATTGGTTGGGCCCTTACGAGGGATAATGTCTATCGTACCCACAAGTTCATCCATAGGATTAACTTGGGTAACAATTGGAGGAATATCAAGTTGTTCATTATTGATATCACTGTTCATCACATGAGGGTTTGAAGGTTCACTAGCCTTGACAAATGCAACATTGTGTTTAGGCATGGGATTGGTAAAGATTTGTAAATTTTAATTAGGGGGTGCAACGGATTTATTGCCTTGATCATTGACACCCACAATGGACAAACAACCCGAATCAATGAGGTCTTGAACTAAGTGTTTGAGACACTTACATTGTTCGGTGTCATGTGCATTTTAGAAATGAAAATGACAATAAGCATTTGGTTTAAAGGTAGGTGGTAAAGGCTTAGTGGTATCAAGCAGTTTAACTATAGGTAAAGTTATCATCTGTTGTTGCATCAGTTAATTCATTATGTTATGGAGAGTGTCGGGTAAGGGTGTAAATTATCTCTTCGAGTCCCCATAGGTAAAGGGCACCGCTACTTTAACAATTGCCACTTGACTTGGAATAGGTTGGATTGGTTGCAGGGAAGGCAGATTGAACAATAAAAATCCTAAGTTTGGTTGTGTTGGGTGTTTTGCTCAGACTTCTTAGCTCGATTAGAATTGGACTTTGAATCATGACTAGAAACTGAGTTGTGATAGTCACAAAGGGTTGTGCATAAATGCAAGAACGAAGGAAATTTCATCATAGTTAACTTATCCTGAAGGTGAGTATGCAATTTTTCGATAAACATATTTTGCAGATGTGAATCAGGAATCTTGACATCAATTTGAGCATACAATGATTGATAACGTGAAATGAAATCAATAACCTTTTCATTAGCATTTTTTTTACATCACATTAGATTGGCCATTGTATTTTTAGGAGTCATATGGACTTGGAAATGACTTTTAAAGGCATCCACAAGTTCATTAAATGATCGGATTGAATGATTGGGTAAGTAGGAAAATCACTCCAATGTAGTGTCTTTTAAGGTCTAGAAAAATTTTTAGCTAATAATTTGTCATCAAGGACAAAATCATTGCACAAGGTTGTATAAGCATTGACATGATTAGTAGGGTCTCCTTTACCTCCATACTTCTCAAACCTAGGCATTTCAATTCCTTGTGGCATCTAAGTGCATAAGATCTCAAGGGATAATGGGCTACTATGGACATGATACATGGGTGGGGCATTTTGACTTTGGCTAATGGTGGAGATTTGTTGTTGCATGGATGAAACAATTTTAAAGAGTTACGTAATGATGGGATCAGTGTAAGTGGTATGAGGTGGAAGGGAAAATGGTGATGGAGTGTATGTAATGTTAGGATAAGTGAAAGGAACACTAAGAGGGGTGAAGGTGGAAGAGGGAACATACGATGCCATAAAATAACTAGGAATGATAGGTGGAATAGTGAAAGAAGGAGTCACATGACTAACCTGTTGCATGGTTGTTGTAACTTGAGGAGTGGTATAGGTGGGAATGGATGCTATGGTTGAAGGAGGAGGGATTTGGGATCCTCCTTGGCTCATAAGAATGTTTGTTGATTGGGATGTGGAAGGAACATGTTTGTTGTATATTTTATCTATTTTTTTCATAACTTGTAAGTCATCATCACTTTCAATCAAATGATGAAGGTTTTCTATTGCAGGTATGGCAGTGGTGGAAATGTTTTCAAGGGATAAATCTTGTTGCAAATGTGCAAAATCTTCATGAATACTAATGACTTTATCTTGTTGAATGAAACTACCTTGTGTGTCAACATGCATGAGATGGGAAGGTGAAGTCATGTGATGGGTAGTATCCATGCCTAATGTACCATTTTCTATACTGAGAGTAGGGGCTCTTGAGATCCCAAGTTTTGCAACAAAAGTGTTATCACGGGAAGCCATAAGTCTAGAACTTCGTCTCAGTAAAGTATTATCAATAGGGCACCAAACACTCGTAAAAGTACCACAAAAGATGGGGTGGATGCAAATGCAATGCAATCTAGGACAAATAAAATTAAAATAGAAATAATTCTATAAATTGAAATAGAAGTGCAATACCAAAAAAAATAGAAGTACAGAAAATACCCAGAAATTACTAGAAAATATAGTGCAAAATATGCAAAAGGATTAAGTCACCCAGGGTAGCGATTTAGTCCCACTAATGATTTTTTTGTGATTTTTCAAAAAATTTAAAAGTAATGCTATATCTTTCAAAATAAAAAAATGCAACTATCGTATGTAAATGCAAAGTTTTTGTGATTTTTAATGCAAAAATGATGCAAAAATGCAAGCTAATTGAGTTTTTCACTAATGCAATTTAAAACCTTAGGATGCACTTTAACCAATGCAATATGCAATGCAAATGAAACCTAGGATGAACTTAAAATTAGAAAGGAATAATGTTAAAATGATGGGTTCACCAAAATGTAAATGATGATTTTGGGTTGCCCTCACAATACTTTTCTCCTCCTAGGGTTTTTCACCTAAAAGGAGAAAGGGGATTGGATGGGGTCCAAAATGCAAGGGTTTACACTCAAAGTTAATGTAAATGAGATGTATTATGCCTAATTATTATATTCTAATGCTTTGATATGAAAATGAAAAGATCTAATGATGCAAAACTTGGAAAATGTAAAGTGCTGGAATACATAGAGTGATATGCAAAAAGTGCCTAAAAATGCAACTAAATGATGAAATAACAAAACAAAATGAAAGAGGTGCATCTAGAATCTGAAGCTTGATACTAGGAGATTCTAGAATCCTAAAAAAATGGCTAAAAATACTAACTAGGACACTTACACCAGGTTGGCAAACTTAGTCCCAGTTTCAGGAAACTTTGTCGGAATAGGAATCTGCCAAATGGGTATCCTGAAATGTAAAAATCACTTTTCAGGCCTGGAAGCGGGACTAATCTGCCACTAGTGACGACTTAGTCCTCCTACAAATTTTGGGAATCTCAGGACATAATCTTGTAGCCTCAGGTCTGCACTTTCTTTTCTGATAGGTGTCTGCACTTGATTCTGTAGAAAATGGGGTAGAAAGCCTCTCAAAGCTTGAACTAGGGTTGTGTTGACTTGATTAACTTTGTAGAATTTTTGACCACTTTTCAACACCTATTGCTTGACAAATCTACATACAAAATTTTGCAAACACACTTGCAAAAGGGGAAAAATGGTTGTGGGTTAGAGAATAGGGGTTTGCCTTGGTCAAACCCCACTTTGGTAATCAAACCCTAAATAATGAAATGAAATGAAAGGAGAATGATAAATAGATAACATTCAAATGCATAAACTTACCACACCTTTGATGTTCAAAATCTAAAGATACACAATGAAGTGCTCCAATGGATTGACTTGATAATGCTTGATTTGCTTGAATGCTTGTGACTTGATGAATGCTTGAATGCTTGTGAACTAGGAGAGTGTAGGAGATGTAAAATGAGAGGAAAAACCCTTATTTATACTTTATTTTACTAAAATTTCCTGAAAGTAACACATCACAGGACAACCTCAAGGGTTAGAGGATAAATTCTCACTAGAAATTTAAAATTATTTTGAGTTTTGTGCCAAAAAGGATTAAGTCGCCCCTATTGGTGACCTAGTCCCACTTAAGAAAATTAAGTGGGTGTCAGGGATTTTGGGGCATTTAAAGTTTTCCAACGGGGATATCCTCAAAAACACAATTAAAAATTGTCGAAAAGTGTACTAAGGGTCATTTAGACATGAAAAAGGGTTGAATTAGTGAAGACAAGTCTAGAAAAGCATGAAAGTGAGTTGCAACACTTCACAACACTTTAAAATAAGACTTGGTAAGTGATAAAAATAGGTTATTTAAGTGAATTATAATGAAAGGATCCTTGAAAAGTTTGAAAGTGGGTTACAACACCTTTACAAGACATCCTAGAAGTATTAATGATTCACAAAGATCCGAGACCTAATATGAATGTGTGGACCACATTACAACATTAAATCTATGCAAAATCAAGCCAAAGTCCACTAGAAAGACTCAAGTCAACATAAAAATGTCAACTATACATTTTTTGGTGACACAACTAGAAAAATCATTGTTGATGACTAGTGGGACTCATTTTCCATTGATGGTGAATTAGTCCTCCTATTGGTAAAATCTCCTGAAACAGGTTTCGAACTATCAGGAACTGGAATCTGACAAAATCACCTTTTTCAGCCTTAAGGTGGGACTTTTTTGACACTAATGGTGAATTAGTCCTCCTCCAAAATTTTGTGAAATCAAAGTTCAATTTTGTAGCTCCTGATTTGTACTTGTCTTCTTGTTGGGTTAACAGAGTCAAATCTACAAAAAACAAACTGTAGGTTGTCTCCAAGCTTGAAATAGGGTTTAGTTGACTTGAAACACTTTATTGACTTGTTGACCCCCTTTCAACACCTAATTTCTTAATAAATCTGCAAACACACATGCAAAAGGGGGAAAATGGTTAAGGGTTAGAGTATAGGGATTTGCCTTGGTCAAATCCCACTTTGGTAATCAAACCCTTAATGAAGAAATGAAATGAAATGAACAAAGAATGATGAATAAACAACATGTAGATGTCTTAAACTCACCACCACCTTGTTGAAGAAATCTAAAGATATGTCAATGGCTACTCCAAGATGCTTCATAAGTGCTTGAATGCTAATTGATGAATGGGGGATGTAAAATGAGGAGAAAAACACTTATTTATACACACTTATGCCCTAATAACCCAATAATACATCATCACAGGCCGACATAAGGTATTTTTAAATAAAAACCCACAAAAAAATTTGAATTATTTTGAATTTGGAGCTAAGAGGGACTCATTCGCCACCCATGCCGAATGGGTCCCACCTTGAGCTTGTAAGCGGGTGTCTGAAATTAAGCCACATTTAATTTTTTTTCTAGTTTACATTCAAAAATACAATTAATTAAGTCTTATGAGTGCATAAAGGGGTCAAATAAAGCATAAGAAAGGTGTAAATAGTGAAATTAAGCCTAGAAAAGTGTGAAATATTGTTACAGTACCTTACAACACCTTAAAATAGGACTTGACAAGTGATGAAAAGGTGACTTTTAGGTGAATTATAATGAAAAGATTCTAGAAAAGTGTAGAAATATGTTACAACACCTTCACAAGATGTCATATTTTGAATATTTAGGATCTAATGTGAATGCATAATTTACATTGCAACATTAAATCAAAGCAAGACAAGTCAAACATCATAGGAGAAAGACCTAAAGACCATGAAAATGCCAATGATCCATTTTTCTATGGTACATATCCTAAGAGTACAAGAGAAGTCCATAGAACATCCTCAAATTTGAGGGTTCAGGTATGAAGAATTGTGAAGAAGATCAAGTGAAGTCTCAAGAACTGTGAAGAACATCAAGTGAAGTTTCAAGAGCTGTGAAGAAGATCAAGTGAAATATCCAAAACCATGAAGAAGATGAATTGATGAACATGAGATAGTGTTTTGAAGATGAAAGGGAGGCCAAAGGAGTCGTTCGAGGTTGGTCAAGTGAGCAGATATGTTACACTTCGACACCAACATGGAGAATTATAACACCTTTATGCATTCCAGAGGTGAGAATCCTATTAGGATGGCAGCGCGTCGCACAGACATCCATGCATTGCACTCATGTCCCTAACAAAAATCCCCCCATCAACTACATAAAACTTCCAAATGGATGGAGAGCCGATGGAGGACATGGAATAGCATCATTGGGTTTGATTTTTCTAAGGTAAGGGTGTAAATGGGGAATTCACAAGTGGTGCAAATTCATGCCATTACAAACCTTAAAGGGGGTCCCTTAAAAGGTGAATTAGAGCTTTCAGGGATACAATTATAGGAACAATATAATAAGGGATGGAATGTTAGCATAATATTGTATTACATTGTTAACGAGATTATTAACGATTCATTGTTAGCGGGTATTACAGTTTACCTATTTCAGTTAAACTATTTTATACAACTGCTCTCTTTCTCCTTTGTATAAAGGCTTTGCATTACATTGAATAATTAATCAAGCATTTTTCCAACACTTTCTTATTTTCATTAAGTGGATGAATGCTTAATTGATATAAGTTAACTTAAGCAACAATAAATTGAGATTGAATTTGTAAGAATACTGATTCACCCGCTATTAGTATTTTGATGTGTTCAACATATTTTTTAACTCAATTTTGTAATTTTAAGAAAAAAAATCAACCATAAAAAATAGATATTAAATATGTCTAAAAATAGTCTTTACTAGAACGCCCTATTAAACCTTAACCTAATAGTTTTTAGAATATTTTTTGGCCAAAAAATATGTTGCATTCGATTGATTATCCCAAAAAATAAGATAAGAAATAAATCATTAAAATAAAACTACACCAATATATTCCTTATGATTTTTTGATATATTTTTTTTAGAAATCACTAAAATTCGAGTTCATATACCAAAGTTATGAGCATTTGAAAATTGCAAACAAAGCATGAATTTCAAGGAATTTTAACTAATGCTAGAGGTTGAATCTAGAAATATGGCTTGATCCATAGTGAAGAGATTTGAACCAACCTACTAGCATCTCTAAACTCATAGATTGTTGAGTGAATGTGTAAATTATATGTGATATATATATATATATATATATATATATATGTCAAATGTGTTACTTCTATGTACATATATTTATAGATCCTTATATGTATATATCATAGGCTTGTGCATCCACTATGACTAAGTATATGTTCAATAAATTCTACGTATTTAAGATAAAACATATACTCATAAAAATAGTGTATATATCTCATATGCAACTTACAAACTAGAAAATGACCATGCATTAAAAACCCTAGGAAATATGGTATATCCATATGATGATATAGATCTCATAAGGAATCTATGAAATTCCATACTATGTGAGCTAGGGTATACTGAATTTTTTTCCCATATTTTATAATTAGAAAATTATAGAAAATTATATGTCAAGAGTCATCTCTCAACCTCCCCAAATATGAACATGATGTTAATTTTGTGATACGAGGTTCCTATTCAATTTGATCCATAGTACCGCCTTTAGAAAAGCACACACTAACAAGATCAAACTCTCAAAAACTTACAAGTACAAACATTATATGTTTTCATTCAAATTAGGTTCACAAAAAAGTATGCATGTTAGATAATATAAATAAAATAATGTTAAATTTAGTCAATCAAATACTCAAATGAAATTGAAACCTTAGATCGAGTACAATATGAAGCTCTACTCATTCTAGAATGTGGGTGCTCAATTTACTATTCTTTGGATATCAAACTAATAAAATTTGGGTATAAAATTGAATGCTTTTGAAATGTTGAGAAACATGTTTTATTTATAGAATTGCAAGAGAATAAGATGAATGACATGGACTCAATCTAGAGTCTCAAATCTTATCCATGATTTGGGTGACTGTAGAATAGATATGAAAAGCATGGTAAAGTTGCACATTATTTTAAATAATGAAAATAATTATTATTTTTCAACTTAAGTTGACTAGGGAGTTAACAAATCTAATTGGTAGGTTAATTTCCTACAAGGACTTGAGTTAACTATGTGCATGCCATAATTTTGAGTGGTTGACTATTTTCATGGAATGGTTAACTAATTGGATGAATGAATGAGGTGAATTTTATTGAAGATTTAAACTAGGATTGAGTCTAAGTGAACTAATTAAACTAGGTAGTCAACTTTGTTAGGTAGAATTTAATAATTTACTAATTTATTAATTGAATTATTGATGCACATGAGATGTAGATTAATATTAAATTAATTTATTAGTGGATAATGTGTGAAAAAATGTGAATAAATTTAAGATTATCTTTGTAGCACTTCAAGAAACTATAAGAGATAAATTTAAGAATGTCTTCATATGATATTAAAAAAGATGGGATGTTGTACCATTATATTTAATAAAAAGCGATATTATCTCCCCTACAAACTTGTGTTGGTCCTTCAAAAGGGCTAAAAATATTAAAAAATGATGAAAATAATATCAACATGAGTGGATTGGTGTGAGGTATCAACCTCTTCTTCTTCTTACCTAATTCCCATCGTACATTAAAATGGCACAATATGATTAATAATTTAAGACATGAAGGGATGATGTGGAAAAGCACATAAGGTAAATAAACCCCAAGAAAGAATGTTGGGGTGCCTACTAAAGATAATATTGTTGTATTTCTATTTGGGAAGGATTAAATAGGAGAAAATAATTATTTAAAGGAAGAGTGCATAAAGAATATGGAAGTCCTCCATACTGCATAAGACAAAGAGAAATTTACCTACAAGAGGGCCTACAAAATATTAATGTTGGAGGAGTAATTATAGGGTAAGTGCAAGAAGTTGGGTCCATGAAGAGGGGAAGTTGTAGCCAAAAAAATGTCGAAGGAACAAGAACTTGAGCATTAGATTAGGATCTTGTTCCTAAACAAGTACCCATTCTAGAAATATAAGAGCAGAATATAGGAGTTTCAAATAGAATTTTATTTAAAATCAGGAACTCTGCAGTACATTTTGAAAGCATGCCTTTGCTTCAAAATTCAGAATTCAGCCCTTGCCTTTGGTTTTGAACAAAGGAAAGGTTTGACAATGGCCTTATGGCACTTTGACACGCAACTAAAAAATCAAGGAACAAATTCAAGAAGAGTTTCAGCATATAGTTGTGATGGATTTTTTTTAGAATTAATTTATGAAATTAAAACCCAGCCACTTACAGTCCATGATCTTTGATTTTTATATATATATATATATATACTGCTTATATTTAGTATTTTCTGCAGTATTTCTAAACAAGCTGATCGATAAACTTGAAATCTCGGCTTTTAAAATTTTAATAAATTTTAATCTATTAAATTTTGCAGAAAATGTATGAGCATCAATCTTTGAATAATTATCATAAATGAAAATAATTCCAAAAAGCTAGGTGTTGGTAAAATTAATAACTATCCGTTGGTTTTAAAAACTATGGTGGTGACAAAAAGAGAAAAATATATCTAAATCAAGTCTTCATGTTGTTGCCTTACCTTTCCCCAAAAGGAATTAGAAAAAAAAAAAAATTTAAGTCAAATTATGGTGTCTATACACGTGCATAGTAGTGTAAAAAAATGTGACTTTTAAAAAGTAGTTTTTATACATGCCTATTAAAAATTAATTTGTACCATCTGGATGTTAGAATAAATTTCATATTGGGAAACTAGATTTAAAATATTAAATTTCATATTACTGATTTTTTTTAAGATTCAATATGTAAGTGCTTCAAATTTTTCAGTTCAAGTGTGACAAATTCTAAAACACAGGAAAAAAATTTCCACTTTTTGGACTTTTTGTGGGTCCAACTTCTTGCATCAGCCCTATACCATTCAATCACTCATTTTTTGAATACTAAAATAACTATTTTTATCTCTTATATCTTGTTTATGTGGATTTGGCTTAAGCCAATATAATCCTACTTAATAATCATCTATGAAAGCTATGTTTCTCATTGTCATTTATGAAATATTTATAATATTTTCTGAATACAAACAAACCCAAACTAGCACATCAACTTTTCAAATGAGTATGAAGAGAAGTACAACTATTTGCTATTCTTCTTAAAGAAATATAACAACACAAAGAAGATGATTACAAAATAAAAAAAAAACCATTCATATAATATAGCAATAAACAAGCATCAAAACAAAAATTGATAGACAACATGAAATTGTTTTTATTTCTTCGAATAAGTTTGGTATACAATACAATGGCTTATTTCATCGCTAGTCTAAACCTTTACAAATAAAAAAATCTCCCACATATAAAAGAAACTATAATAGTGATCTCCCTAAATTTATGACATGTGTTAATCAAAAGGTAACAAGATGAAACAATGGATAAAATACTTAGTATTATGTGTGAAATTGCACAGAGAAATCATGATTTTATTATTGTCAACGCAAAACAATGGCAATTATATGTGATGATTCTATATTTTCTTACATAGGTACTAGTCAATTCACAAGAAACCCCTTCCAACCCACTCATATTCAAAAAATGATGATCAATAAATGCATAACTTATTTTTATAATTTACTCTATTTATACTCGAACATTAAAATTAGAAATATACAAATAGCTCCCAAAATTATATAAATCCTTGTCTAATTTGTTTGAATATTTTATTTACTTTATACTAGGTGAAACTATTACTTTCATATACAATCCAATATATATTGATGAAGCTATCTCTCAAAAGCCTAAAATACAGAAGAAAAACAATTGTTCTCTTTTTCATTAACCAACCTTCTAACAACATTTGAACATAAGAATTCACAACTCTCTAAAATCTAAGGAGAAGTAGGTTAGTGAACGAACAGAATACAAAGCAAACATATAAAAAAAAAACATACCTAGTGAAGACTTCAACAAACTGAGTTGGATGCGATGCAAATTTTATTTAATGGTGTGAGTCGTCCTAAAATCGAGGATCGAAACAACTGGGTTTCCTTCCCATTTCCCAGAGCACGTTTGACAGCAGAGCCCACGGAGGAAAGATAAGACGGCAAACTGCAATGTTCTTAATTACAAAGACGACAAGAATACTTTGTACGCACACTCCACGGTTAACTATAAATTAGGTTTAGATCAAAAACAGCTGGATAAAGAGTTTTGAGAGTGCAGTTGCACAGACAGTATGCCAGGCACCTTACAATGTCAGGACTCTCATTCATTAAATAATGTAAGTTGTCATTGCAATTTGCGTGCTTACAATCTTATCAACGATCTCGTCGCCCTGCACTGTGAAGGCTGGAGCTGGGGAAGGACGTCTGTTAACTTTGTAGATCTTTGCATCGTAAACTATATTCACAAATGTCTGCACAGAGCCAAACAGTGCAGTATTATATCTTGATATTATACGCTAAAAAATATGTTTCAGGAATCTAAATGTTGGAGGTTAGGTTTTTCGTAATACCATTGATTCTATGTTTGCTCGGACATCGAATCGCCACACATGTTCAACGCAATGAGCAGGAAGGATTTTAGTAGACATGGTATTTTTCACGTTTATGATAATGACTACACAGTCTATGTATATTGTATGTATAAATGTGATTGATAGCGTCTGTAAGTATATACAATTTTTTTCAAAAACATTTTTAATCAAGAAAGATTTTAATGAAAAACACATGTTAAAAAATAATTGAAGTATTCATACAATAAAATATAATTATACGTATGAAAATATAATAAATTAAAAAATAAAAATTAGATGAACAATTCATAATCTAAAATATTGATAATTTATTCTTATAAGTTATTTTTATAATTGTAGAATTGACATGTGTAATTAGGAATTTGAACAAGTAATACAAGTAGCTAAATTTTTTGGTCTAGATTCTATCTAGGATAGTTTTATTGCTTAAATATTGTTCACCTAGGTATGTAAAGCCTGTATTTGTGGAGTGGTAATGTTTAGAGACATCATTTGGACTTTCTTCTAAAATAAGAAAAAAATATCCTTTGGTCAAATTCATGTATGGATCAATTTAGGAGCTAGGAACAAAGATTAATTCAGGTATAGTCATGCACATAAGTCTAGAAATCTTGATGTAAGAAGGTAATGTTATATGGATGCTTAAATAGTGTTCTTTGTGCTTAACACTCGAGTTTTAAAATGTTAAGATATTGGATTCTAAACAGGTTGATGTATAAAAATGTAGTAGTGTTAATCCTTACTTGGAAAGGTGGCATGCGAAAAATTTCACACTTAAAGTTGGCACATAATGACTAGTTTAAATAGTTAGATCAGCTTGAAAAATGAATGAAATTTTGAAAAGTTTGGTGAACTCGTATAAATCATGGAATTGGCCTCTTTATCTCATAAATTATGGATTTGAACATAGGGAGTGGATGGATGAATTGAGGATTGGGATCAACCCATGATATTGAGTGCAATTGGAACTAGGTGAGGGTTAGGTTATTCTCCAATTTTCAACAAAAATTACCACTTGTACACTCATCATTATGTAAAGGATAGCTGAGATAAAATGATCCCAAAATAAAGAGGAAATGTAAAATGTATGAAATTTCCACCATTATGTGACCGCTTTGACTTGCATCTAAACTTCTATGAGAATGCATGTCAAAGTAGAATCAACTAGTCATCATAAAATTCATTCTAAAAGTTATTTTATCCAAACACTCATAAAAATGATACAGATAAGGATATGGATGTCACTTTGGTACATGCTTCTTTGCAATGAGTGTTTTCTCTTGTAAACCTACAAAAATAGAAAAAATTGATGAGTACCATCATCTAGGAATTTAAAATAATATGTTATTTGAAACAAAAAGAAAAAGAAAAGGTTGAAAAATATTTTACTCATGGTTGAACAAGGATACTATATAGGGTAGAAACATCAATAAGTAGTACTTTGGGGTAGAAAATGTAATATTCCACCATCTAAAAATGACATAAGATCATAAAGTTGTCACTATAATCATACCCAAAAAGGGATGTTAGTGAACTTGTATGCCCCTTCAACTAGTTACATGCAAAGAATACTATTAGTTGGGATGAAAGTAGTAAAAATATATTTAAGATGATGTAAACCATAAAGCTCAATAATCATGTAAAAGTATAACGATAGAATAATATGAAATAATAAAATATAGTATGGTGTGTTTATGAAAGCATGTATAATGGTAGGAGGAAACCCTAATGTTTTTCCTGAGTAGGGAAAAAAATCAATTGCAAGAAGCTATGAATGGTAGATAAAGGATTTTATAAGTACAAACAACTATGAGATAGGATTTTGAATTTCTTGGGTGACAACGGCTGGCTGGTTCGAAAGCTGCTAGTTCTAGACTGGGGGATGGCCCTTCTGGGGACACGACAGGAAAGAATGCAAATGAGGAAAAGGAGGGAGCAGTGTCCGAGGACTGGGGCCTAGAGAAAGGCGGGGATCCAGGTGGAAAGATCACATCTGAAGGTAAGTGTTCCCCTAACTCTTCTTCAAAGGATGGGGCTTGTGGGTCCAGGTGCCTTGGAAACCAGGCTGAGGACAAAACTCTGAGGGATCATTCACGGGAGGATCCTAAGAAGAAGTGGGTTTCACTTTTTGGAACCAAGCCAGTTGGAAAATCCATTTTTCCCCCGATAAGTAATATCTCATCCCTAGAGAGTGGGAAGTTTGCTATTTTGATTCCTAATCCTGTAATAGACGATAATGTATCTCTAATAGAGTCATCACTAGTTGGCAAGTTTATGGGTCCACGACCAAATATTGAGGTAGTCAGGGACTTTGTGAAGAAGAGATGGGGAGTTAAAGGACAAGTAGAGGTTGCGACCCTACCTAAAGGTTTCTTCTCTTTTTCTTTTTCTTGCAAAGAAGATAAACTCGCAGTTTTGTGTGGTGGCCCTTGGGTTATTGGCAAGTCATCTCTGGCTATTAGGAAGTGGTCCCCAAAAATGAATTTCTCAGATGCTACCTTTGAGGCAGTGCCTATCCGGGTGCACTTACCTGGGTTACCACTGGAGTTTTGGTATGAGGATGTGTTCAGAGGGATCGCCAGCTCCTTTGGGGAACTTCTATCCATTGATGCTATGACTTCATCCAGAAAGAGGCTAGTTTTCACTAGAATATGTGTGGGGGTTACCCAATCCTCATATCTCCCCTCGCCAATTGATATATTATCAAAACTTGGAAAATGGACTCAGAATGTAGAGTTTGAGACTCTACCCTTTGTGTGTTTTAATTGTAAAAAAGTTGGGCATTGGGCGAAGAAATGTCTGAATAATAAGCCTAAACCCAATGAGAAGATGGTTCCTAAGGAGACTTAGATGTGGAAGGTTAAATCGGTGGAGAAGCCTCATGAGGAGGAGAAAAGTGTTGATTTATTTAAGGAAGGCCAAAAGGTTAGTGGAGAGCGTAACCCTAGTCTAGAAAAAGGAAAGACGAGGATTCTTGCAAAGGATCTGATAATATTGCAAATCCTGAAAGCAAGTTTAAAGGCCCTAATAGAGCAGAGGTAGACTTGAGAACCAAGGATTCCCAAGAGGAGGATGAAAGAGCAGAAGGAAGGATTGATGAAAAGCAGAATGAGATCTTGAACGTTATCCTAGATTCAGTAACTGATAGTTTGGAGGAAACTTCCCGCTCACACCAGAGCATGGAAAGGGGGGTAGAGGTTTATGAGAGGTTTGGGGAGTCTAACTCTCCTAGTCACATTGAGCTACAAAGCTCTCTAGAGATGGTGAAATCTACATTTGAGAATTCATTCAGATCTCCCAAGGGGGGGAATGAGGTTAGCAACCCCCTATTAAATAGAGTTGTTGCAATAGATGACTTTATGGATGGCCAAGAGTTTATGGATCTAGAGGATCTAGATCTAGAAGAAGAAAACCTATACACCAAAGTTGAGAAGAAGAAGAGTAAAAAGGGGAATAGTACAGTGGGGGTTTATACAAGAAATAGGGCTAAAGCGGATGTAGGAATTTTGAAAGGTTCAGGCAGAAAATCAACTAAATGGCATAGAGAGCAGGAGTGTATTCAAAAAATTGTGGATGGAACTCAAAAAACCATCCTGGATCTATGCAGAACTCCATCTAAAAAATGAAAGTTATGTTGACCATGGAATATTTGGGGACTAAACAGTTCCCATAAATAGGAAATTTTGCAAAATTTTGCTAGAGACCATAAGCCAGACATTCTTATTATTTAGGAGTCCAAAATGTCCAAAGATCATGTGGAGAATATTAATATCTTTAAGAATGGTGGTGTGTAGGGTTGTAGTTCGGATGGTGCCTCTGGGGGCTTGGTGAATTTTTGGAATGAAGACCGTATTCAAGGAACTCTGATTTTGGGAGATGCTAATCATGTGGCCACCAGATTTAAGCATATCAGAGATGACTTTAGTTGGATCTTGTCTAATATCTATGTGCCCAATAGTAAGACTGCTAGAAGGAATTTTTGGAAAAAAACTTGAGTTGTTTAGGTCATGTTTTCCGAATGAGAATTGGATCATCATGGGGGATTTTAATACACCCTTGCTAGGGTCTAAAAAATTTGGTGGATCTCAAATTCAGTTGGATAGTAAGTTGGATTTGATGAATTTTATCAATTCTCAATGTTTGCATGATGTGGACCTCAAGGGGGCTACCTACACCTAGTCTAATAGAAGAGCTGGGAACGATCTCATTCAAGTAAGGCTTGACAGGGCTTTAATTTCATATAATTGGCTGAAGGACTACTGTTGTTCGTTAAATGCTCTCTCCAGAATTGGCTCGAATCATTTCCCAATAAGTTTTATGGTTGATTCTAAGTCAGGTAAGAGGAATTTTCCTTTCCGATTTGAGAAAATGTGGCTGTCTCATCCTAAAATATTTAATTGCATTAAATATTGGTGGAACATAAATGTTAGTGGTACTGCCATGTTTAGAGTGGCTAAGAAGCTTGGTGAAGTCAAATCTAAGATCAAGACTTGGAACAAGGAAGTCTTTGGGGATATTTTTGAGTCTAAAGCTACTATCCAACAGGATTTAAGGGATATTCAGGACTGTACCTAGAGAGATGGTTATGTGGGATATCTCCTTCTAAAGGAAAATGAAATCCTCTCTAAATATCATAATATTATCTCTAAAGAAGAGGATTATTGGAAACAGAGATCTAGATGTGGCTGGCTTGCTATTGGGGACAAGAACACCAGGTTTTTCTACTTGACTACCATGAAACATAGGGCCTCTAATCAAATTTCCTATATAATGAAAGATGGGGTCAAAATTGAGAGGGAGGAAGAGATTAGAAGTGAAGCCATTCAGTTCTTTGCTAACCTTCTTTCTTTAGGAGAAGAATTGAATGTGGATACTCAGAAGACTCTTATTGAGGCCATTCCTAATGTCTTGGATGATCATCAAAATAAGCTCTTGATGGTGATCCCTTCACAGGATGAGGTTAGGAAGGTGGTTTTTTCTTTTGAAGTCAATAAGGCCCCTGGCCTAGATGGTTTCCCCATGTTCTCTTTCCAAGTGTTCTGGGAAATTGTTTTTGATGATGTTACTAATGTTGTTAAAGAGTTTTTTGGAGCTAGGAAACTGCTGAAAGAGCTTAGTGCTACCTTCATTGTTCTCATACCTAAATTCCCTGGTGCGAACTCTTTTGATTCTTTTTGTCCTATCAGTTTATGCAACTCTTTTTACAAGATCATTTCTAAAGTGATAACTTCTAGGTTGTTAGTTGTTCTTCCTATGTTGATCTCTCCTCAGCAAAGTGGCTTTGTTCTAGGAAGATAGATTCAGGACTCAATTATTACGGTTCATGAGAATATCCACTCCCTTGAAGTTTTGAAAAACCAAGGCTTCTTGCTCAAACTGGACATGGCTAAGACCTATGATAGGGTGGACTGGAAATTCCTGATTAAAGTCTTACAAGCCTTTGGGTTTTCTGAAATATTTCTACACTTGATATGGGAATTGATCTCTACCACTAGCACCTCGATGATCATAAATGGCTCTCCTTCCCATTTCTTTAAGGTGTCAAGAGGAGTCAGACAAGGGGATCATGTCACTCCTATTCTTTTCACCCTCATGGTTGAAAGTCTTGGGAGGCTCATGCATAAAATAGTGATGGAAGGTAGCTTGAAAGGTTTAAAACCCTCTTCGGCAAATCTGGTATGTTCACACCAGTAGTTTGTGGATGATACGATGCTTATGGGAAGTGCTACTGTTGGTGAAGCTCGAGCTTTAAAGAGCTATCTTGGTCTTTATGAGGAGGGCTCAGGGCAAAAAATTAATAGGGCCAAAAGTTCCCTCTATTTTTTCAATAACCCTAAGCACAGACAGAGGAAGATTGCAAACATCCTAGGCTATGGTGTTAATTCCCTTCCTTCAACTTACTTAGGCCTTCCTTTAGGGTCCAAACCTTTGGACTCCTTTTGGATTTCTCTGGTTGATAGGTTTAACAGGAAATTGGTTGGTTGGAAAGGGGCCCTTTTGAGTCAAGCTAGAAAAGTTATGTTACTTAAGGCTTCTCTTCATAATCTACTTGTTTACGCCCTTAGTTTGTTCAAGATCCTGACTAAGTTTGCTGATATTATTGAAAAGATCTAGAAACGGTTTCTCTAGTCAGGGGTTGAGGAGAAGAAGAGGATTTCGTTGGTGGCTTGGGAGAGAGTGTGTAGACCTAGGAAGTCTGGAGGCCTTGGCTTGAGAAATATCAGAGTGTTTAATAAAGCTCTCCTGGCTAAGCAGGTTTGGAGAACTTTTGCGGATATTTGTGAATGGAATTCTATTTGGCATAGAAAATACTTGTGGGAGGTTGACTCCTTTCAAGAATTTCTCAACTCTTAGAACCTTCCTTCTAGTTCTTCTCTATAGAATAATACCATTAAAGCTAGAGACCTGGTTGGCAAAGAAGCTTTTTGGAAGGTGGGTGATGGTAAGAAAATTTAGTTCTAGGAAGATAAGTGGATTGGTAATGAGTGTCTTTGCAATAATCCGACTTATGGTATTTATATGGAGGACTGCAAGTCCAGGTTTGGCTGGTTGGTTGGGGATTATTGGAGGAATGATTAGTGGGTTGAGGTCTCTTCTATTAGTCAGGATCTCCAACCTCTACAGGCCTTTCTTAATTTGATTAAGATCAGCTCTCAAGGGCGGGAGGACACTTTGGTATGGAAGTTGTCGTTCTTTGGAACCTACTTTGTCTCTTTTGTTGGGACTTCTTGTTACTTTGGCATTGATGTCCTTGTTTGGGATAAGGTGTGGGTGCACAACCTTACTCTGAAAGTCAATTTGTTTGTCTGGATTCTTCTTCAGAATAAGTAGTTGACCAATGATAATCTTTATAAGAGGGGGTTCTCTTTTCCTAATAGGTGTTATTTGTGTTGTGTTGAGGCTGAGACCTCCTCACATCTATTTCTCCTTTGTATGTTTGATTATTCCATATGGTGTAGGATTCTACGAATGTGGGATCTTAGCTAGGTTTTTCTTGGAACTATTATGGATTTTTATAATCAATGGAAGGCCCCCTCAAAGAATTGGGCCCTAAATCTACTCTAGAACTATATCTTTCCTCACCTTGCCTGGGGTATCTAGAAAGAACGCAATAATAGAATATTCAGGGATGTTGCTCTCTCAAAGGAAGTGGTCTTTGGTAATATTTCTAGAGTTGTGGTTGAAAATTTTAATTTGCTTAATAACAAGTTTAAAGGTAAAGGTAAGGTCAGTATGCAGGAGTATGATTGTAGAATTGTGGGAGCCTAGAAGATTAATGTGGATATGTTCAATATGTCCAAAAGCATCAAGGATCCTAGAGATGGCATATTCTGGAGTCTTCCTCCCCCTGGTTGGGTCAAAATCAACTTTGATGGCGCGACCAAGGAAAATCCTAGGCCTGTTGGGAGTGGAGGGTGATAAGGGATGAGAATGGTGTCTTTATTGTGGTTGTTGTGATTCCTTTAGGTACATAGACCAACCATGGGGCTGAAGCCTCTGGTGTTTTCCAAACCTTGAAGTTGGCTAGCTAATTGAAGTATAAATATGTGTGGATTGAAGGGGATTCGAATAATATTATCCAATGTCTAAAGGGTCATCAGAAACCTTCATGGTCTATACAAAATTGGATAGAACTCTAAGGAAATTATTAATACCTTTGAGAAAAGTTATATTTCGCATGCCTATCAGGAAATAAACACGGTGGTGGATTTCTTTGCCAACAAAGGTGTTAAAGCTCTGAAAAAGATGATGTGGCAGGGGAAAGATGAGTTTGAGGTTAACATTAAGGTCTTGTTGACGTATGACCGTGCTCACGAGAAGGTGCAATTTCCCATTCCATTGAATGATGGCTGAGTGTCCTCCCCTGCAGTCTCAAGACTACATTTTAATGATTATTCTGAGTTGGTCGAGGAGTAATTACTTTATCTCCCAGTTGCATGTGATTATTTTCACACCCTTTCTGGGCATTTTAGGAGCTTGTTTCTATAGGGTTCTGGACTATTCTATTCCTGCTGGCAATACGATGGGTGGCGAAAGTCGTAGAGTGGAGCTGATAAGCAGTGCATAGCTGAAGAGCAATCTAAAGCTATGGAAGAAGCTGGAGAATGGTGGAATTACTATTTTTATTGAAAAGCTCCATGGCTGGGACCTAGAGGTTACTAGGGTTTTTGAGAAAGATTGGTAGGATGGTGAGATAAACCTGTTTGGTAGACATGTGGTTATAAATGAATAGTTGACTGCTGAGGTTACTGGCTTGTCAATGGAGGGTATTAAATTCTATAGGGATAGGAAACAATTTGATGAAGCGGTCAGCAAATTTCCCAAGTCAGATGCTAAGAGGGAGGAGTTACGAAGGACTTCCAGAAGCTATTATGACACGGACAGTTGTTTCACATTGGAGGAGGGTTTTGAATGTGTTGATAGAGTACATTACTTTGGATGGCCATTATACCAAAGTCTTTGGGTATCATTTCGTCCTACTGAATCATTTTAGGCACTAGGTCAGGATTTCTTTTCCCTTTTATCTTGCATCTTCTATGAATACCAGTCTGAAAAACCATAGACAGAACCCCATCAGGTATTCTATTCTTCATGAAGGATTGCTTGTCCTAATTTATGACCATTTTAAAGCCATGTCGGCTTTACCTCACCAGACATCGTTTCTTAAGGTTAGGGTTGATGACAAGGACAAAGGAAAACCTAGGGATTCTCCTCAGAAGAGGGTCAAGAGAAAAGTGTCAGAGGACCCCTCCTATGATGTGAATGAAGAGGATTCATAGTCGGAGTCATTGTCTGAGTATTCTAGCCATCCTGTGACTAATAGAGAAGAGAGACCCCACTTCCCTATGGACCTCAAGGCAGGGGATCATTATTTTAAGGAGGAACGTTGGGGTAAGTGCACAAAGTTGAGTCCACGAAACGTGGAAGTTTTTTTCCTTAGACAAAAAATTGAAATCGGCATCCAACAAATGGGATCCCATTACGGTTCGGGATCCCGAGCTTGAGATCAAACGAGATCCCACTTTTTAAATTGGGATCCCGTTTCCCGTCGGACTCCGAACCAATGGATACGGAACGGGATCGATTATAAGCGGGATCCCATTTATAAAATACGGGATCCCGATTTAGAATAACGAGATCGAGTTGTATAAATCGGGGATCCCATTTTATACCGCTATTTATTTTTAAAAGAACAGTTTTCAACGCTGCGAACAAGACCCGTAGTGAGTGTTGGCGACAGGCGACCAGCTCTGGTACCCCACCTCCACCATTTCTTTCATTTTATTTTGAATTGAAATTTTAAAAGAAATACGTTAATTTAGCATGTATTTTTTTAATTTATGTCACGTTTTAATTATTTTTTTAATTGTTATAGTAGAATTCAATAATTGTAAAAATAGATGAAAACTTGCAATGAAACTTAAATTTTTTTTAATAAAAATGAAAAAAAAAAACCTTGAATTGTGTTTTAGAAACAAAATTTAACTTTTAAGTCTTAAATTGTTTGATGAAGCAAAAAAATAATTTTGAAACCCTAATTGAAATAAAACAAAAAATTGCATTTCAAAACCCTAGAAATTGGAATGAAATGAAAACATCGCATTTACAAATCCAAATCGAGCTTTTTGAAACCCTGAATTCAAATCAAACAAAAAAAATTGAATTTGAAACCCTAGTTTGAATTGAAACTGAAAATTTCATTAAAATCCTAATTGTTTAAAACTAAAACCCTAAATTGAATTGGAACAAATTTTATTTAAAACCCTAAATTGGAATCGAACAAAAATCATTCACATTGCTTAAATGTTTTCAAATCATATTAAACTTTGGTTTCAATTTTAAATTATAATTAGATTAGAAATCAATATGTTAAAGAATGGATTTAAAATTCATAAAGTTTATCTTGATGTTTGTTTGCAAATTTAGTTAACAAATTAAATCTAAACACGTACAATCGATTCCAATTGACACTAACTTTTAACTCTAAATTATGCAAGGGCCACCCAAACTTCACCCTAAGTTTGCTAAACCCTAGACCCTAAACTGTAAAATCCAACCCACTTAACACTAAGCGAGCAGGAATTTATGAACCCTAGCCCTAATCTTTCATTGGACATACCTAAAATTATGTAGGTTCAATGTCAAGAATGGAGTCTATTTGAGTAGATTTATGAAACTATTTGGAATATCTAGAATGCCATAAAAGTATAATTATAGCAATTCAATTGGAAACACTTGGGTACATATATATCGTATGAAATTTAAATCTAGGAAGGTGTCTATCATATAGGCGAGTGATCCTAGATAATAATCCACCCATCCTCAATCATAATGGATTATTTAGCAATTAAGAGAGATTCAATTTAACCATAAAATTACCTATATTTTGATACTATATAGATTTATGTGGAAGGATAGAAATGCATCAATATGCTTTGTGCCATATTTTATGAATATTAATATTTAAGAAAAATCTAGATAAGATTGACCTAAGTAGATGATTTATGTAAGGGCTTTTTAGTGAACAAGTGACACACCATGGAGATTGGGATGGTATTTAAATTCTTATTTATAAATATAGTGTACCCCCTTTAAATTTGTATTTGGTTTTTATAATGAGTTGAAATTATCAATGTGTTACATAAAAGAAATTTGTGCTTAGATATATTTAAATTAGATAATAAAGATATAGTTATATAAAATAGGGAATCCAACATGAGGAATAAACCTTTAATGTGCCATTGTGTGCATCTAATTTATGCCAATGATTTAGTAAGAGTGATCGTCTAAGAGGATGAAATAAGCCTTGAAAAATTGTAAGATCTAACACTATTTTAATGTAGTTTTATATGTGTGTACATGTCCACTATGTTTTTTGAGTTTATGTTAATGTAAGATAAGGAGGATTGGTGGATATATTTGAAATCTAAAGAAAAAACAAAAATGATGTGAATATATAGATATATATTTTTAAAATGATTCTTTAACTTATCTATATTAAACATTGTATATTATCTCTATATTACTATCATGGCTTGATTTTCATTATGTCTACTAAATGTTGCTATATTTATTCATTGTTGTAATTAAATTATAGGGCTCAATGTGTAATCTATTTTACATCAAATTTTATAGTAGACTTATAATCCTAGAATGTTTGTAAATTTAATAGCTAACAAATAACTTGATAGGTGCAACTAAAAACCAAAAAGTGTGGTTTGATTTATCTCCATTAGGCTGGAAAGCTAAAAAATCTACTAGGTTTATCCCTATTAGGTTGAAAACCCAAAAGTGTAGCTTAATAAGTACAAGTGGTGAAAACTCACAAAAGCACTAGAAACTAATCTTTGCAAAACTACCCTTGACATATCAAAAAAAGCCAAAGGTCACCATATGTCATACCTGTATAGGTTGTATAGTTATATTAGATACCTTATAGTATCTCCTATTGGTTAAATATGTTTGAAGATGACATTAGCGACACATCCCTACATTTATATGAGATATATTATTAACATGTCATGTTACACATATGCTAAGATACTCAAATATGGATAAGGAGAACTAGGGAATATATATTAGAAGAGAAATATATACTAAGCTATCCAATATTATATTTTTGTACTTAGTGTAGAAGAGAAATTCTAGACCAAGAATGCAAGTGCAAACTCAATACTCTACTTCTAATGAAAGGTAAATAAAATAATGAAAGATTAGAGAAGCATAATATGTTCCATAACATTCTTTTATGGCTCTAAATGTATGTGTTGATGTTGCTCTTTGGTTCTCTAATGTGATAACATATACATACAAATTTTATCATATGGAAACATTTGGGGATGTCATTATTTTATAGAGTTGAGGGGAAAGGAATGGAGGACTAGGTTTTTTTGGAATCGAGGACTAGAATTTCATGAGAGAATTTTTGAATTTGAATTTGAGAGGGAAGAGAGAATTAAATGTAGGTGGTTGGATTGATGGAGGGCTTGTGTTGACTTGATTAGGTAGATGGGAATAATTGAATGCTAATTTGAATTTGGATTGAAGGTAGTTGGAAATGAATGGCTATGATTAGTCTAATTGATTTGATGGCTAGGATAGATTATTAATTTCATTTTAGATTTGATGAAGTGGAAGTAAGTTACATTAGTTTGAGTTTGGATTGGGGATTTGGAATTATTTTAATTTTAAGCTATGGATGTGACATGATTATCCCCTTAATGGTTGATTAAAAGTTAGGATTTGGGGATTTTAGCTAATTAAATAATAAACTCTAAAGTCTAAACCGTAAACCCTAAAGCCATCATTTTTTCTTAGGCTCTTAATGAAATTTGGCTGTCTTAAGCAACTCCCCCAAATTTCATTACCTTATGCCATGCAATTTTTTCCTAGGATCTTGCAGCATGTAGATCCCCTTAAGTTATCCTATTACCTTAAACCCTAAACTCTAAAGTCTAAACCCTAAACCCTAAAGCCATCATTTTTTCTTTAAAGGCTCTTAATGAAATTTGGCTGCCTTCGGCAACTTCACCAAATTTTATTCATTTGAGCCATGCCATTTTCTCCTAGGACCTCACTAGGCGTAAATCCCCTTAAGCCATCCTGTCCACTTTCAAATACCAGTAATTCAGACTTTTTATACAGGGGTTCAATATAGAAATTTCTTAAGAGGATCAAGAAGTTTTTAAAATTTGGTGATCAAAGTTTTTAGGGGTATGGAGATTTAACAATAATAAGATCTGCAAGATTATACAATATCAATAGTTAATTGTATTTTCATTCAAATAACATGTGCCTTAGACATATAAATGAGGCTTACATATAATTTTATCATTTGTATTCAATTATTTAAGGCCATTTATATTGAATGGTTTAACTTGGTATTTCCTAAGCATGTATCTTACATCTTGAAATTACAAATCTAATGCAGGTTCACTCATATCTTAAAGATCACATGGATCCATTCAATAATATTCGCAATCCACCTCCATGCCATCCATCTCCAACACCTTCACCTCCACCTCGTAACCCCCCACCTCCACCCACAGAAATCCAGTAAGGCGCTTGGTTTGAGAGAACAAATCAATGCTTGCAGAACCATCCAAAATCAAATCAACATTATTCAAAATGAAGAATGTGGCAGCACCTCTGAGGGATGTTTGCATCTAGGATCTGCAAACCCATGACTCCTTTGTCGGGGCTATGGATGGGATCGTGATCAGGCATCGACAATGGCTAGAGGAGAGGAGGAACTCCTAATTTTGAAAGGAAAAACACAAAAGAAATGAACTATCTATCACGGTAGAGAGTACATAATAATTTACTAGAAATTCAGAGCAATGATCTTAAATAGTTTGATTTATAAAATTTGAGAGGTGAGCGATGGATATTTTATTAATGATGAATTCATAAATTTGGTTTAAATGGATATTTTTAGTGATGACGCGATTTATGATTTTTGGTTCTATATGGATGTTTTAGTAGTATGGATTTGAGGATTTAGTGGAATTATGAACTTATGTGTGAATAGTATATAATATAAGTATATATTTTATGACTATCCTTTAGATCTTGTTTCCTCTGCTTTTGAAAAATTGGCAGTAATGTTAAAGACATAAAATGAGATTTTGTGAATGCTTCAAGTTTATTGTTTAGTATGTATGTGCATGTATTAAAAATTTGCATAATAGTTCTTAAATTTTGAAATTTGTATATGTATGTATGTATATTTTAGTTTAATGATTTGTACGCATGCAAATTATGCATCATATTTTTTATTTTAAATGTACATGTACATACATTTAATTTTAATTTGTATGGACATGCTCTTGGGATGAACAATCAATGTATATATATGTGCATTTCAATTAAATGTCAGGCTTAATATATATGTTGCTCATCCTATTTCAATTAAATATATGATCTTAATTTTTGTATGCACATAGACTATTTTGTATGATTTAAAATGAACATAACAAGCATATATCATGGATGATTTTAACATTGATGATATCATCAATCCACCACCTGAGCCATAGCCAGATTCGCCTCCCTCCCCCCTTCCACCTCCACCTCCACCTCCACCTCCCCCTCCCCCTCCCCCTCCCCCTCCCCCTCATATGCCACCTCCAACACCTATGGCACCTGATGAGGCTCGCTTGAGAGCATGAATAAATGATCAAGTCGCATCCTTACAAAATCAAATCAATGCTATGTAGAGTCAAGCATTGATTGCTCCACATGTGAGACGTTTTGCATTTGTAATGCAAAGCGTTGTTGATTCCATCAGGATGATCGATTCTGATCTTGATAGGCATCGACGAGAGAGAGAACAAATGAGACAATTTTATTCTGATGGTCTCTCTTACAAACAAATATTAGACGTTAAAATAACAAAATCCCATCTAGCCCACTACTTTCTTAACCCCGTTACCCGACAACCCATTCCACCCAACAAATCTAGAATATCCATGAGGTGGTGCATACATCCGCAGATGATTGCAAAATTTTGGGATCGATGATATATGGTTTTGATAGTCCCCCACATGCTAATTGGGAGTGCCCATTGTATTTTTTGAGAAAATTGTATGTAGAGTTTGTTTTGGGGAAAAAGCCCAATTATTTTGATTTTAGATCATTTCAGGGTGTTGGTGGCGGCATGCCACAACAGAGGTTAGGGGAAAGGGTTGATCCCCAACGCCTCGTGCATGCACAACCCCTTGTTGTTGCTCCTGGTCCTCCCATTCCTGCATCTATACATCATCAAGCTCTGGTCTCAACATTAGGTTCCCTTAGTACACTCGCAGGAGACCTTGATCAACACGCTTCTACGATAGCGAGTGGGAAGCATAGAGACAATGATGATGATGGAGGAGTTTTTTATGGAGCTGGTCAGTCTTGCTCGGGGAGTGTCAAGACCTGTCCCCATCATATGTACTGGTTGTCATCAAGTGTGCTGCTTGGACTGTATAGGAGGCTACACCTGGATTCGGATGAATGAGAGAAGTCACAGTGGTTCATCACACAGTGCATCCAGTTCATTTTGTAGAGTTCCTCATAGCGAGAACATCACCACGAGACACTACGACCCTGCGGTATAAATATGCATCTAGATATGCGAACTCATTTTATAATAATTTTTTATGGTTGTATATATATCAAAGAAAAGTTTGCAATACATTTTTAACAATCAATTTTTTGGTGTCTACGGATGACACTTCGATGCAAGGCAATCATCGCACCACGGTACATATGTCGACACGGTCATGCCCGAAAGCAGCCTTATGGGGTATTTTGATTTCAATTTTTAAAATTATATATGAAATGATTTTCAACTTGAGTTTTAAATTTATAATTGAATCACATATATGTTTGAAATATTTGTGTTGGTTTAGGCGAGTCAATTGGCTTCCACGTCGATTCCACTCGAGGGATTGTCAAGCACTCCTCCACTATCGGCGACATAGATCGTAGGGTACATTCATATTGTAAATTTGTTTAAAGTTTACATTAATTATAGTTACAATTTTATGAGTTTTGAATTCACTAGATATGAAATGCATGCATGTACACTTGTAAATATTATAAAGATTAAATGTCTATGTACATGTATGTCTAGAGTTGATACATAATAATAATGGGCATTGGGCAAACATTTGATGTTGCAGTTACTCGTGAGGCCACTGATTTCCAGGTTGTTTACAAAACTTTCTACAAAAAATGTGCAAACTTGAATATATATGTATATATTAACCTAATTGAATTGTACATGCTTTAATTTTGATCTTCTAGGACTTTGTTAGTGCAACTTTCAGCTCTAACCCAAACATAGTTACGCCACCAGGAGGACATGTAGAGAAGGTTTCAGATCAAATGGTAATTTAATTTTTTTATTATATTTAAAGTGAATTATAAATTTTAAATTGAATATATACATATTAATATGATATTTTCACATATTCTTTTTCTTTTATAGCATGAGACACATCCTGTGGTTGAGCATGTACAGACAGGTCCTGGAGAAGAGCCTAGTGCACAACCTCGAGAATCACGGTATGTAATTAAAATATGATAAATTCTGAATTAAGATTGAATAAAAATAATAATTGTAGAGTTGTACATCTAATTTCAAGATTTCTTTGTCTTGTTATGTAGATTGATTTAGAGAATTTAGAGGTTTCTTGGTACGAGCATCCAGATGTAGATATGGTGGTAATTTAATTTTATGATGGATTATAAATAAAATTTTCATTAAATCATTTTTTATTGTCTTACATCTAATTTCATCTCTCTTATGTATAGAGTGTTTCAGGTCATCCACATAGTCCGCATGGTGTGAAGAGGTCTCTTGATTATAGAGACAGTACATGACCTACAAACATGTGATTTTATGTGTTTTATATTTCTTGTTTATCATGTACTCTGTTGGACTTTATTTCATGCGCGCTTAATATATTGGTTTCATGCACTTCATATGTTACATAAATTATGGACTTTATTATTGTTTGAAATTTTAATTTACACATGTACATTTATGCATTTTATGTTCATAGTCAAGACATTAATATAGGACATTAATGTGAAATTTACTGAAGACTTCATAATTGTAGAATGATTTTAGGTTTAATCTTCTTTTCAATGAACAAGAAGATATTTTCCTTCTAATGTATTAATTTTAATTTTATGAGAGAAAATTTATGTGGATTTACCTACTTATTTAGTTCTATAAATTGAATTTTACCTCATTGTTGGTACACTTGGAATTCCTATACCTTGTGAATATCATGGATATCACCATTCTTTGTTATTTTATTCTTTAATTTTTCCTTAACTAGATTGACAAATAAAGTCATTGATCTAAACTCTTAAGCAAATAAAATTCTTTATAGTGAAAAAATCTAACAAGGTATTGATATAATTAGCTAATGTACATATTTATAAAATGACACCATTAGTTTCTCACTAGTAATGGAAAAAAGTGTTTGTACTAAAAATGAAGGAAAGAGGTAATCATTAGAAAAAATATAAATAATGATAACATGAGAATGTGTATACGTAAAATGATTGTAACCATTAGGTGATGAATACGTAGTGTACACACATGATAAATTTTAAAAATGATGAATATGGAGCTCAATCCAAAGGAAAATTAATTTCATCATTGTTTCCCCCATTTAGAATATCATGATTGTGTGTAGTGTATAAAAAATGAATAAAAGTCTTGCCTCCATGTGTCAATAACAAGAAAAAAAATAGAATATCACATAAATTATGATAACATGAGAATGTGTATATGTAAAGCGATTGTAACCATTAGGTGATGAATACGTAGTGTACACACATGATAAATTTTAAAAATGATGAATATGAACAAATCCAAAGGAAAATTAATTTCATCATTGAACACCCCATTTTAGAATATCATGATTGTGTGTAGTGTATAAAAATGAATAAAAGTCTTGCCTCCATGTGTCAATAACAAGAAAAAATAGAATATGCATAAATTATGTACATAAGAAATAGAAATATGACCCACAAAATTTTCTCTTGTGAATTAAGGTTAGGGTTATAGGATAAAACTTTGGGTAAAGGTTAGGATTAGGACACAACTAGAGTTAGGGTTAGGTTTCAATTAGGGTTAGATACAGGCTTAGGGATAGGATGCATTTAGAGACGGGGTAAAAAGGGTTCAATAAAGGGTTGGAGTTCTAATAGCAGTTAGGAGTTAGGAGTTCAATTAGTATTACGTTAAAATTAGGGTTCAATTCTAGCAGTAAAATTCTAATCCTAACCCACTAACAATAGAAGATTAGAGAATAAAAGCATTAATAAATACTATAAATAATAGTTCATCTAACACTAATTTATAAGTTGTCAAAATAAATAATGGCGTCTTAAGGGGGTGTCTAAAGGGGTCATAATAGAACATGTTAATTAAAGGGGCGTCTAAAGGGTCATAATAGAGATGTCTTAAGGGGATGTCTTAAGGGGTCTTAAGGGGATGTCTAAAGGGGTCATAATAGAACGTGTTAATTAAGGGGATGTCTTAAGCGGTCTTAAGGGGATTTCTAAAGGGGTCATAATAGAACATGTTATTTAAGGGGACGTCTAAAGGGGTCATAATAGAACATCTTAAGGGGATCTCTTAAGGGGTTAGAATATGTCTTAAGGGGATGTCTTAAGGGGTCTTAAGGGGATGTCTAAAGGGGTCATAATAGAACATGTTAATTAAGGGGATGTCTAAAGGGGTCATAATAGAACGTGTTAATTAAGGGGATGTCTTAAGGGGATGTCTAAAGGGATCATAATAGAACGTGTTAATTAAGGGGATGCCTTAAGGGGTCTTAAGGGGATGTCTAAAGGGGTCATAATAGAACATGTTGACTAAGGGGATGTCTAAAAGGGTCATAATAGAACGTCTTAAGGGGATGTCTTAAGGGGTTATAATATGTCTTAAGGGGATGTCTAAAGGGGTCATAATAGAATGTGTTAATTAAGGGGATGTCTTAAGGGGATGTCTAAAGGGTCATAATAGAACGTCTTAAGGGGATGTCTTAAGGGGTCTTAAGGGGATGTCTAAAGGGGTCATAATAGAACATGTTAATTAAGGGGATGTCTAAAAGGGTCATAATAGAACGCCTTAAGGGGATGTCTTAAGGGGTCATAATACGCCTAAATATATAGAATATTGATTTGATACATAGAAGTACATAGAGTATGTTTAATTTTGTAAGTATGTATGTACATATATGTCATCTCAAAATGATGTTTACAAAATTTGGAGATGCCATCTCAAGAACATCTCAAACTCGTGGCTAGAATGTAGTAGGTCTTCACACCACCTGATATCAAAAAGGTACAAGCAATATCAATTAAATCATCAAAACATACATATTTTAATTTATATAAAACTATCTATATGTACATAAGTCAAGTACCTGCATTTAAAAGTATTTGAGGTTGAATGCAGACATCCTCTCCTTTTTGTTTCAAAGTATGAGATCAATGCAATGATGGCTTTAGGATACAAAAAATGACAATAAATCAATTTTAACTATTTATGTCCAAGCAATATCAATATGTAATCAAAACATGTATTTAAATATAGTTTAACTGATAATTACCTGTTTTTACCAAGTATTCCATGTTGTCTAGGTTGAATTTGCATGGACTAGATCCTTTTGTGATTATGCCTTAAGGATATATAAAAGAACAATTTAAATCAATTTCAACTAATAACACACTTGACCAATGTCAAAACATGTATTTAATGTATTTAAAAAGACAAAATAAAACCAAAACTATATTTACCTATATTTGCTTAGTCCATTGTACCATCTGCATCCTCTCTTTTTTGCAATGCATCTATGATTGCCTCATGCTCTTCCATAGAAATTGACCATAGTAATTTTTTTGAAGGTCTTCCATGATAGTGCTCTAGTTTTATAGTTGTTGCCACCACCAAATATGAATAATGCATAATCTTTTTAT
>VDFB02168302.1:0-30605 GCA_007258455.2 Sequoia sempervirens
AATTTGGTTGATGATCTCTATTGGAATGCTCAGTTTGAAGAGAGACAAAGTGGAGTTAAGGATGAAGTTGCTCTTCCTAAATTGCAACTAATCAAAGATTCCTTGGAGACCATGAAATCCGAGTACATAGGCTTGATTGAAGATAGAGATCATGCCGTTGAATCTGCAAAGAAGGCCTCAATTGTTTTCGAAGAAAGGGAGAGTATGGTTGATGAGCTCACTTTGGAGCTTAAATCAACAAAGGACAAGTTGAAAGAAACTCAGTTGGCTCTAAGAAAGGTTGAAGATCAGTTTGCAGATTTCAAACTTTTCAAGGAGCAAGAGAGTGCACGAAGAGCTGGAGAAATCAAGCAAGTAATTGATGAGATTGATAGTCTTCAAGAGGAGTTTGATCTTGAAGGTTTCACAAGAAAATCAAAGGTTGCATGTGCAGATTTGGAGCAGCAAGATGAAAGTAATGACTTTCAAGTTTATGACAATCCTCTTTTTCAAGAAGGTGATGATAAAAGTTATGATAATCCTCTCTATGAAGTAGAGGATGAAATGGAGAATGAAATTGAGTTTGGTTTCCAGTGCTTGGATGCTTCGATATCACTCCATGAGGAAGTGCTACGTCTGTTGATTAGAAGTGAGTGCATAAGTGGGTTTGAGGATGAAGTCTATACATGGGAAGTGTTGATTCGAGGAGATTTCAACATCTTCGACACCAAGGTGTTAACAAGGCAAGATTTGGTAGCTGCTGGCAACTTCAGTACAGCAGCAAGAAGCGAAGATTTTAGTCTTGTTACTCATGAAGAAGGGAACAAAGAAGAACCAGAACATGGTGCTTGCATTCTTCTCAATCCATTCCTTGGGTTGAGTGATACTAATCAATTTTGGGAGTTGGATTTGAAGTCATCTTATGTTTCGTGTTCCAATGTTGTTGAAGTTTTCATGCGTTGGTTTCAGAGGTTCATCAGCGGAGATGCCTATTTTATGAGTATGCACTTGGTTTTGACCAGCACTTGGGGTTGTGTTGAATTCTCTTTTCAGAGTGTTGAAAATCACTTTCGATTGGGTATCCATGCTTGGGATTCTCAACTTGGGTTGATGGAGTTTTTGGCTGGTGGAAAGAGGAACTTTTGGTGGGTTAGTGATCAAATTTTCAGACCTTTGGGTGTTGTTCTTCTCTTCACCAACCACTTGATGGCCCCATTTGTTCATCAACAAATGGATTGGAGAGAAATTTTGAGTATGGGTTGGAAAGATGAACAGTTGGTTACTCTTGACGTTGATCCTTGGGCAAGACAATGGCAGATTTTGGGACATGAGCTTGTTGGTTGGAGGCAGACCAGCCATCTTACTTGTGGAGTTACTCTCGTTCGGAAGAGTTTGTCCTTCATCACTTGCCAAAAGGGTGGTAGTTTTCAGTTGGGGATTGCTCTAGTATGTTTTCCTGCCATTTTTGAGAGATTAACTTGCAACTCTATGCTCATCTCATACACTCACACTTGGGCATTTCTTTGGTGCTGCTGTTTTTTCTTGTGTGAAGTACTAAAATCAGATTGCACTTCGCTGACTTCAGCCTTGAATAGCAGATATTATTTGTTCCTTCACACTTATCCTATTCTCGGAGTTCATCTTATGAATGTTTGTGGTGTTAACCTTGAGAGTTTTCTCTCATTGTTGGTTCGGGACAGCGAACTACAACTTGTTTTGATTCATCATTCTGAGACTCATGAGGTTGGAACTATGAGAGTTTTTTGTATTCTTCTTGGTGGTGTCAGTATAATTCAGTTGGTGCATAGTAGCTCCATGAGGAGACGTGAGTATGAGTTGGTTGAGCTCTTGCAAAGGATTGATTACCTCTTTGCAAAGAGATTTGAAGATGACACTTTTACCATCAGGGCTTCGTTTGTTACCATGTGGAGGTATGTTGAGGAGTTTGATTTTGAGATGAGCAGCCTATCCTTCTTGCCTAGAATTGTGGTTGACAGTGGTATGATTGTTACTACTGACTTTGGGCATCTTGGACATGAGACATCGCATGAAGCTGGTCTCAGTCCTTTAAGATCTTTCAGTTTGAGTATCATGGATAGTAACACTTTGGGGTTACAAGGAAGGTTAGTGCAGCATTGGCATGATGTTTTCACGAATGTGATCAGAGTGGTGCAGCATCGGCATGGTGGGACCTTCCTGAGATGGGTTTGGGAACCTGGGATCATACTTGTTTTGGTATGGATCAGTCTTAAGTTTTATGGAGTTATGGTGGTATTGCTTGAGGACAAGCAATTTTGGGAAGGGCGGATTGTAATGTCCCCGTTTTTAGCATTGCTCCTTTCAGTGATTGATGGCCTTTTCCTGGTGTGCTGTTGGCTAATCAGAGACAGAATTAGGGTTTCTGGCTGCTTGGTGAGTTCTCTTAAAGATTCAGGGTTTTGTTTGTTGGAGTTTGGGTGTTCGGATTCTGGATTCCTTCTGGGTTTTCAGAGAGCTTCGCAATGGTGGCGCATGCATTACATTCCAAGCAACTTTCCGAATTTACTATTTTTAGTAAATCCTATTTTTGGCAGTGGTCCAGTCAGCACCAGCTCAGTCAACTTTCCTCTTCTGGTAGTTCATTGGGTAATTTTGAATTTTGGCATAAGGGGTTCATTTTGGAGGAATAAGTATTTTAATGACAATAATGTTTTATTTTATAAAATAACCCCTTGTCCTAGTATTATGACTTTAAGTTGTTTTAAAGAAGGGGACCTTGAGGGGTATTGTCTCATGAAGGAAATATTTTATATTTCTAAAGTCAAAAATATTACTTGGAGAAAAGGACGCATTTTTATGAAGGAAAAGATTTTAAAATAAAGTTAAATTAAACCTTGAGAAAGGGGGCGCCCAAATTGGAGGGAAAAGAAGACAGTTCAAATTTGAAAGTTAGGGTTTCTAGAAGCTTCTGGAGAGTTTTCACAAAGTTATAAAAGGAGAGCTTGGATCTTCATTTGGGTATCTGATATCTTGAGTATTGTTATGCTGCCGAAATGGTTGCTGGATTGCTTCGAGGAATGAATGCCTCCTAGCTTGGGCTCGACTTCGTGCTTGAGAGATAGCACCTAGTAGAGAGGTTTGCTTGTTTTGAGTGACTTTTTGTAGTGAGGTTTGCATTTGTAGTTTGGGTTTACTTATGTAGTTCAGTTTATTGCATTTTATGTCATTTTCTGTAGTTGCTGATAACAGGGCTGAATCTATATTTTCACTCATAAATCAAAAAATACAAAAAGAGTTGTTCTGGGTATTGTCTCATTGGTTTTCTCTATTGGAAGAGACCCTTCATGAATATTTGCAGATTTTAATACGAAGTTTCTGATTTTATAAAGCAAATTCGTCATTTCTTGAAAGCCCTACTTTCTGGAGTGCTTTGGGATCCGTGCCATTAATTAATAGCCACTTTTAGCTGTCCTTTCTCATTACTAAACTAGGCGCCATCATTTTGAGGGTCTATTGCATCAGATTTGAAGTCATTTGGGTCAGTTTTGAGTGAGTTGTGAGCATTTTAGTGGATTTTAGGGTTGCTGGTTATGCATTTCAAGTTGCTGTTCTGTCATATCAGATTTTGGAAAGTGCATTTTTGGTGAAGTTTTGGTGTTAGGAAGTCTTACTAAGCTTGGTGGAGGTCACATCTACTATTGCAACAATTGAAGAGCTTCTAATCCTTGTTCTTGCAGGCATTCTCTATATTATTGTAAGCTGAACAGTAGTACTGTCAGCATTTCTCTCAACCTTGCTTATCATGTTTGTAATTGCCCACTGAATAAGTGGAAGAGGCTGGCTTGCCGCCTATTTACTTTGATTTGCATTGTAATATCATACATCTCCGCCCTATGGTAGCTCCATTCCCACTCTGGGTTTGAAAGCACATTCTGGGTGTTGAGTTTATTTGAAGTTGCATTTGTATTTCTTTCAATCTCCACCATATGGTCGCCTCATTCCATCCTGGTTTGGGTAGCACATACTTGGTGTTGAGTTACTTTCAGTTGCAGTTCTGATTTTTTGTACTGACGATCCTCTTGCCATATGACAGCCTCTCTCTTGTTGAGATTGAGTGCGCATTCTTGGCAAAGAGTTATATTGTAACTGCTGGTTTGATTTATCTAACCCTAACGGGTGTGTTGCATTGCTGATTGTAATTCAAAAATTGAAAAAATTTGGTCCGGTATTTTACACCTTCACTGAAATCACTTAAGTTATAATAAAATATTATAACTTTATATTATAATGCTCCATAATTAATATTTAATTAAATCAATTAAATATTAATATCTCTCTCGATAAATACTCGATGCACAAACCGTCTGAAGCTGATGAACACTGAAGTGATTCCGAACGCTAACAATCCACGCTCTGCTTCTAAAAATAGTAGAGTTGCAGTCTTGAATACTGCTAAATAGCAACTCGGGGCTAGAGGGAGTGTAGAACAGGCAGAGGCAGAAGCCAGTGATCAAAATACCTGGCGAGTTGAGCCAGAAGCTCCACATGACCCTCTATCCAACCTAATGACCTGAGATTGGCATAATGGAAACTAATCCTGTGCTTGGAGATGTCAGCTAGAGGGACACTTCCCAACAAACTCTGGTAATTGACATGGTGAGGTATGAGAGTTAGGTTGCAAAGGTGAGTCGATTTTCTGCTTCAGCAACCAGTAGCCCTTCTTAAAGGAGGTCTAAGTTCTAGCATTCCTGCCTGCTGATACATTTAATCTCTTCACGACTAGTCTGGCTATCCGACGAACTCTTGAATGCAGACATCTGAGACCCAGAGCTCCGGTTATCAAGGTTACAAGATCAGGTTACAAGAAGGCTTCACATCACGAAAAGTTCTCTGATGGTAAAATTGCGCCCCTATAGCTCAGGGGCGCCCTCCAAGATGACCCATGAGATGGATGATTTTGCAGATGAGGTCTTCCTGAGATCTTTGCTACTCTAGTTTGGCTTCGCAGCGCACCAATCAGCCTGTTAATCCGATATTCTGAGAGATCGTGGCAGAGATTCTACTAGGCATGTAAATCAGAGGGTGGAGAAACATGAAACATACACTGTACCTCTGTAGGCCAGGGGCACCCAACCTTTAGGCCTATCAGATGAGGTTATTAGCTTTCGAAGTCTTCATGGGACTTGTGCGCAATTACTCTAGCTATCCAATGAGCCCAGCCGTTAGCCTCCGAGATTTGGCAAACGCTTGTACGTGCGAGGTCTTTGCAGAATATTAAAAAACGAAGACAACTTGAAAAATGGCCAAGTCTGGTCGTATATTTCATCTTGGGAAAGGCGCCCTTCTCTTTGAGGTCTTAGTAGTTTTCTTGCTTCGTCACCTCTGGAGACATCTCTCGTAGGTCCTTCTAGCTATGCGTTGAGACAAACGGTGCTCGCATCAGGTCACCCCAGCTCCCGATATCAGAGGTCAAAGTAGGGCATCTAGTTGAAAGTTGTACTTTTGTCAAAATGGTGTTTGAGCCTTTTCAGGCCAGGGGTGCCCTTGCTTTTGAGGTCCTTAATGCAGTCCTTTGGTGCCTTACGTACAATCGTTGGATGTGGAATACTTCTAGTCACACAGTGAGCCTATCATCCAGTCAGCAGGGTTCACCGTTCATCGTCAGCAACCGTTTGAAGCGTCAGATGGCAGAATGGAAAAATGGCTGTCTGGTGTCGTAAAATCAATTTAATCAAAGGCACCTAATTTTTTGAGGTGTTAAATGATGGATTTAGTAGTGATGACTCCCAGCAAACATTTGATCCTTGCTCTGCAAGCTTCGCGATGAATATTCCCGCTCAGTCTCAACATCATCCAGTTAGCCAGAAATCAGTGTTGAATATGGTCAGTTGTAACTTTGCAGTCAGCTACAAAGTAGGGAGTTAGTAAAAAACGTCATATCTTGAGCAAATGGATGCCTATGAGGACAAATGAGGACTTTTTGAAATCAGTGAAGTTTGTTAGATGAGTCCAAGTGCTTAACGTGGTTTGTCAACTGAATAAAATAATATTAAATATTTATTTTGCATGTCAAGGCATTAAATGGCGATTTTCTCAAATTGGCGCCTCTTTGTGTTGGGATTTCAAAAATGCATGATGAATACTTTTATTATTATCTTATTCCGGACTTCAAGTCAGTGTCAGTGTAACTGGAGGGGGTCCAATCATAAACATTCTATTTCAGTCAAGGGTTTTAAATCTTGCAGTCAGCATTATGGTGCGAATTTACTCTATTTAAACATGGCGCCTATCATTTAAGTCATCATCCAGCTCAAGAAATTCGTATTTCTTCAAGGCAAAGGCAATTTTCTCCAGATTGGGCGATTTTATTAATTTTCAGTGGCGATTTCATCAAACAATTGCTTTTGCAGGTGTAAGTTCACAGTTTATCAGCAAATTTGAGAAACAAGTGGTGATTTTGACAAAGAAAGACACTCAAAAAACGTCTTTTCTCCTTTCAGATTCTCCAAATTCTCTTAGATTTCAATTCGCATGTTCTTGAAGTTGGCAAATTTTGGCAAATTTAATCATCTGGATCAATTCTATATAGCTTCCTCGAGTTAAATCCATGTGTTTGAATTTTCAGGAATTTTTAACTCCAAAGCATCAGTTCTCGAGTTTCTAATTTTCTCAACTGAAAATTCCTTGCATGGTCGAGTAGAAGTCATATTTTCGCATTTTTGACGTTCTGGGTTGTCTTAGAATCTTTTTCTGGACAAAACCCATATCTCAGATTTTTCACCGAAAATAACCCTTCGATAGGCTATTTTTAGCCTCAGCAGGCTATTTTTAGCTTTCCAAAAATCTTGTCAGAACATAGTCGAGTTACAAGTCAACGGGCGAGTTTTTCAAAATGTAGTACACTTAGCTCGAATATAGGACCAAATCAATCCTAACTCGCGACTTCATTGGGACAGTTGAGATGAATCTCCACAAGGTGCTGCCAGAGGCAGTCTTAGATCCAGTCAAGATCAGAGATTCGATTATTCAAAACATTAAGCAGTCCGGCTTACTTGAGACCGCTTCCATACCTATCTCCGCTCATTGTGTTAAGTTCGTGATGTCTTGTATTAAGCATTACAACTCTGCTACTTGTGAGATAGTGTCAGTAGATGGACGAGTCATTTGCAGTCTCAAGCCTTTAGACGTTGAAAGAAGTTTTGGTATTCCTCAACACCTGAGCAGTCTGGTCATTTCTATGGAGCAGTGTGAGCATGCATTCAACGTTGATGTAGACAAGTGCCAAAGCAAGATGGAAAAACGATGGTTGAAGCAAGCGAAGAACAAATTGCCAAACAATGTGGGTCGTGGTGAGTACAAGGATGAGTACGCGATTCTAATCACACTCTTGAATCGTGTCTCAGGTCACTCACATGCAAATGTTTTCCCACCCTGGATGTATTACATCATTGGTCGCATCATATCTGGGCAGGAGCATTATGACTGGGCATCCTTCATTAGCGATGTTATCCACAAGCAAATCATCGATTTCCTAGTTGCCCACGAGTTTCACATGTGTTCTTACCTTGTGTAATTAATCGCCTATCAGGGTCAGTTCCGAGGGTTAAACACTGTTGGCATTCTCAGTGTTTAGAAAGTCTATCACTATTATGATCAGCTTGAGTTCACTAAGGCTGAACGTCACTTCAAGCGTGTTCACGAGGCTTTCCTGACTTATACAGTGAGAAATTTGGATCGGGAGTTGCACGTTCGTATCTCGGCAATTGCTAGAGCAATGATAGATGGTTGGGTGGACTAGTTCATTCAGTTCCGACATACAACTATATCCGAGTATATGGATTTACAAGAAATCCAGTCATGCTTCCACGCTATCCTTCGGATAGAATAGTCTTTATGGAGTTCCTGAGGCAGTTACATGATGTTCATCGTCATTTGTGCCGCAAGCATAAACCAGCTGCCAATTTTCCCTTTCAGTTCGGAATATATTGGTGTAAGACGACAGTTGATGCCAAAGTTGCAGGACAGGAGCTAGAGAGGTATCATCTCAAGTATCTTGTTGATGTACGTGCCTATGATCCTTGGGGTCATTACACAGCACGCCTCGGTGGTTGTGCATATCATAAGCCTTCTATGGAAGACTATTGGGCAAATTGCGTGGACGACTTCGAGGTCCGCAGACGCAACTACGGCCGCTTCTCTCTCTCACAAATTTTTGTATTCTTGGCAGAAGATGTGGGAGGTTTATCAAATGATGAGGGAGAAGTCCTTCCTCAGTTTTTCAGAGAGCAGGTTGACACACAGCCACTACCAATAGTTGATTGGTACGCCAAGGAGTACGCGTCAGTAAAGGAGAGGTCAAGTAGAGTTATTCAGAACAGTATACTTTACCTTGACAACAAGAAGACTAGGAGGGTAAATGTGCCTAGAGCAGAGCCGCCGGTGGTGGATTCTTCGCTACCTTCCTCGTCAAAACCCAAACAGAAGAAGAGGAGTAACCCTCCCAAGAAAATTCTAGCGCCAAACAATTCAAAAGGGAAGGCGTTTGCCATTAATACACACACGGAGCCTGTCAGACATCCTATCACAGAGCTAGTTCAAAGTCCGCAAATGCCTGAGGTTCAACCTCAAGTTCCTACACCAATTCCAGAGTAGCCACCAGTCTCGATTCATATTGAATTGGATTTAGACTCCCCATCTCGCAGCAGCTCCTCTACATATTCACTCTCGTCAAAGCCTCCTGTTGCTAGTACAGATCCTTCCAGTAACATTAGCTAAGACCAGTCTTGGATTGAAACTCAACTGGGAAGGAAGAGGAGGCAGCCATCCTATGTCCTTAATCATTCAGATTTCGATCATGTTTACTAGGATGCGCCAAACAAGAGGATCAAGAACATGGCCCATGTGGAGAGGAATGCTGATATGGAGATCATCATTGATACTGCTATACCTCCACAAGGGAAGAATTTGGAAGAATTGGAATCTCAGGACTTCGAGGTTATCACAGTCAACCTTGGTCGTAGTACTTGCCAGACTCAGGTTGATTTCCTACAGGTTGCTACAGATAGTGCCATGGATAGAATGCTGAAGGACGAAGAAGACAAGGCAGCCCTCAAGGCTGAGATCAGGCAACTTCGTCAATACATATCTAGCCTTGTACACAGGTCAGACGTTATCGCCGCACTCCCATTGATTCTTGAGCCTCTAGCAGAACATGGCCAGCTTAATCACTTGGTTGTGTATGGCAAGCGTTTGGAGGAATGAGAGGAGTTTGTTGCTAGAGGCCATTCTATGCTTACAAAGCTATATCAGTTGCAGTACAATGCACAAGAGCTCCATCTACGTCTCCAGGATGAGGAATGAGACATGGCAATTAGCAGGCCCTGTGACGAGATTATGATTGCTCACCTGAGTGTGGCATATGAATCAATCACAGATGAAGAGGATAAAGAAGCTATCTACTCTTGGAAAACACAGTTGGTTTTCAAGGAAAAGATAGAGGAAACGATGGCATCAAAGTTGGCTGAGAGTAGAAAGCACGTTACTAGTGCACTCCGATTTATGAGAACCTTAGTGTCTCGCTTACCGTGTCGGTATCAGATTGAGGGTGGTGCATATGTTGAGCTTACTGATGTACAGTTAGAGCTCCAAGTACTCATTCATACTATTTTCAGTGGGGAGACCGTTGGCTGTAAGATTAATCAACTTACAGTCATGTCGATGTTGTTCGATGAAGCAACTAGGAGCAGAGGTGAACTTCAATCCCAGATCACAGCTGGTGAGGACATGCTGCACAGACATAGCATACTTCGGCAGAGTATCAATGTTCCAGACAGTGATGTAGTTAACAATCTCGTTGAGGGATTGGTTGCTCGAGATCACAACCAGTAGACTTTAGTTCCCATCTCTCAGGATAGACATTACACATAGGAGTTAAACTTGGTGTTACCTTTTCAAGTTAACTCGTCTCATCTCATGCATATCTATTATGGGATTATCTTTATTCACTTGGAGTTGTATTTAGGATTTACGTTAACTGATGGTAGTGTTCTAGTTAACTTGCTTTAATAAGGACATGCATGCTTGCACATTGTCCAAATAGATTAGGGTTTTCGGTTAACTGATGGTAGCTTTCCAGTTAACTATATAGTTTACTTTATTAGGGTTTAGCAATAAATCTTGCATGCATTGCAAGACTATAGTTGACTCAAGGTGATTATAGGGTTCCCTACACCTTTCGATGTCTATAAATAAGAGCTTTGCTCATTTGTACATAACTTTTGTGTGATAGCATACATGTTGTGCCCACCTTGCTTGTAGTATTGCTATTATTGTATCTGTTCAAGAACTTTTGCATGAGAGAGAAATATATGCTACGCCTACCTTGCCTGTAATATTGCTCGTTCTATATCTGCTCATGAGTATTTACTGTTATGATGAATTGTTATGCCACTTGGGTTTCATGCAATTATAATGGTGAATGCTTGCCTTAGATATAGTGGCTGGTTCAATCGTGGATTGTATGCGTCTCGCCTATGCAATTTACTGTCCTAGTTGGCTATCCTTTGTGTTCAATAAACTCGTTCAGATTGAGCTAATAGTTGCGCCACCTTGCCTTCAAGTTGAGAATTTGTACTTGGCTATCGTGTGATGTGTGTATTCAATAAACCTTTCAGATTGAGCTGATAGTTGCGCCACCTTGCCTTCAAGTTGAGAATCTGTACTTGGTTTATTGTGTGATGTGTGTGAATAATAAGCCTATTTAGACAAGCAAATAGTCGCGCCACCTTGCCTTCACGTTGTGAGTTTGTACCTGGTTTATCGTTTGATAATCATTCGCTCTCCGTTTCCTTATGCTCTGAATTCTTGAGGGAATTGGATAGTATAAGCTTTACTTTTGTGTGTTGTAGTTAAGTCTTGCGAAACTAGAAAATACTTAGCTGCAACGTATAGAGTTTTTCTTAAACCTTGTGCCTCTTACAGCTGAGACAAAAGAGACAAGTTATAGTTTAGTTTACTTTTCTTTTCAAGCACTTTTGTCAGCACAACGAGGGAGCTTCCCCTCCTAATTTGAAGAGCACTCATTGCGTAGTGTGCATAGCTTTCCGTACCAACTTGCACTCCAGAGGTGTTAGTTGTTACACCAACAAGAAGCAAAGAAGGTAAAACTATAAAAAGGAATTTCTAAAGAACAGATCTCTAATGCTATTTTGTCCTTTCAGAATGAGAAATCACCTAGGGTAGATGGTTTTAACCAATTGAATTTTATAAAGCTAATATGGATTGGGTGGTGGACAACCTATATAGGGTGTAAGAAGCTATTGAAAAAGGATCCTTAGTGAGTGACATAAATAAAGGAATAATAAAGTTGTTGCCAAAAGACGGGGATAAGAGTAATATTAAAAACTAGAGGCCTATTACTCTCCTAAATGTATCCTACAAAATTTTAGCAAAATTATTGGCTAGGAGATTAGCCGAGATATTACCAGAGATAATTAATCATATTCAAACTGGGTTTATTGAGGGTAGGTATATACTTGAAAAATTGATAACAACTTGAGAAGCTTTAGATTGGCCAAAAAGAAACAATCAAGAGGTGGGGATCCTTCTTGACTTTGAAAAAGCCTATGATAGAATTGAATGGTCATTTGTGATTACTAAACTAGAGGTGGTTGGTTTCCAAATGGAATTTTGCAAAATGTTAAAAGTTTTATTTAAAGATGCAAATGCACAAATTGAGGTAAATGGATCTCTCATTGAGCCTTTCTCCTTGGGTAGGTCCATAGGACAAGGCTGCCCCTTAGACACTACACTATTTGTAGTTGCTGCTGAAACATTGTTATATATTCTGAGGGATAATAGACTAGGTGCCAAAATTAAGGGAGTTGTGCTTCTTGACTACTCTTCATTGATTAACATGCAATTTACAGATGACACTACTCTCTTCCCTGAATTGACAGAAGAAAATATGGATAACCTCGTGAACAAGTTAATTATCTTTTGTCAAGCCTCTGGGTCAAAAATCTCAGATGCTAAATCCTTACTGCTAAGTTGGAAAGCAGATCCTCCCATATGGTTCTCAAAATTTGACTGGCAGTGGTATGGACCAGACAAAATTGTTATATATTTGGGTATCCCATTCTCTATTAATCCTTCCTTAAAAGGTATGTGGAACTAGCTGTTTGCAAAAACTGAGAAAAAGCTTAAAAATCAGAACAACAATTATCTATCCCTTGCTGGAAGAGTACAGGTCTGAGATTTTTTTTTGTCTTCCTATTCCATTTATTATTCCTCAATATGGTTTTTTGCCAGTTACCAAATCAATAATGTTCAAAAGCTTACAAGAAAAATTCCGTGGTTAGATGGGAAAGATAATGAAAAGAAACATGTTAATTGGCAATGGTGCTGTATTGGAAAGGAAGAAGGAGGGCTAGGTTTACAGGACTTGAAGATACAAGGTATGGCCTTGTTGTGACCTTTTCACACATAGCCCCATTAAAGATGGGGACCCCCTAAATTTTGCTCCATTCTGGTCTTTTTGGTCTTTTTGGCTTTGGTTCTGTCTCTCTCTCTTTCTCTGCCGGTCTCTTTTCTATCTGCCTTTCGAGGGATGTCTCCGCCATTGAATTTAAACGTGAATTTGGCCAAGTCTAGAAAATTAGGGTTTGTACTTTCCCGGTCAATCTGAGGTCAAGCAAGGTGAATAAATTGAAAATAAAAACTAACACTGTTGTCAGTGTGATTCCAGCAGGCTCTCAACAAATTTTCATCAGATTCTGGCTACTTACTATTTTTAGTAAGTATGAAATTCGGAGCAGTTTCTCAACACTTTCGAAGTTTTAACAGTCACACTGCATTCAGAACACATCAAGCTGCTCATGTGCAAAATTTGAGCTGAAACAGACAACTTACTATTTTTAGCAGTTCAGCTTCCGGAGCAGATTTCAGGGCTTAGATGCAGAGTTTTTCAACGCATGTCTGGAGATTCCTTCTAGGTTTTCAGAGACCTTCATGACAGTATAACATGCAAAATGAGATGACAACTTTCAGAGTTCAGCCTTCAGAGGCTATTTTTAGGGTTTTCTTTGCATGTCTGCATATTCCTTATGGGTTTTTCGAGAGCTTCGCAGTGACGTAACATGTAAACGGAGATGGTCACTCATTTAGGAACTTACTATTTTTAGCAGGTGCATCCCAACAACCACTTCCCAACACTTCAGAATCACGAGCTGATCGCAATGCAGCAGAAACGAGAACAAACGGAGATCATTTGATATGCATGCAGAACAAATTAGGGTTTCTAGCTTCGGGGCCCGAAAAGAGGAGTAAAAAGTCAGAATTTTCGAAAACCGGTGTATACCACCGCGATCAGCATCTTTCAAGCTATCTGCTGATAAAATTTGAAGGCAAACGGAGCACTTACTATTTATAGTAAGTCATTCCAGAAACAGGCTAAAAATAGAAAGTCAGCATCAGGCGCCGATGCCAACAGGCAGGTCACGTGGTGAGGAGCACGTCATTTGAATTTTAAATCAAACGGAGTTGTGGAGGTATCAAAAGCAGGTAGTTACTATAAATAGCAAACCACCTTCAGAAATGGGCTAAAAATAGCAGGCCAACCAGAAATAGCAGTGTCAATAGGTTGACGAGGTCGTAAAGATGCAGTGTTCAAAATTTCAAAACAATCTGAGCTTCTGAAGTATGAAAATCAAGGGGCTTACTATTTATAGTAAGGCATGAAGAGGTTGGCAAAGACGAAGAAAAATTGGCTAAGTCTGATATTTCATCCTGCACCACGATGAAAATGCGCCCTCAAGGATGAAGAGACATAAAATTTTCCAAGTCAGAATAAAAATCCTCCTGCCTGGGTGAAATGCGCCCTCCTCACAAGTAAAATGATGAAAATTTCTAAGTATAAAACTTCATCCTTCACACATAGCAAAATGCGCCCCCTCATCCAAGCAAGATGCTAATTTTTTTTTTTTCTAAGTATCAACTCTCATCCTTCACCCATGGCTAAATGCGCCCTTACTCTAGGAAGAAGTTCAAAAAAATTTCTAAGTCACACGAACTCATTCTCCTCTCCCTCTCATATGCGCCCACCTTGAAAGATTGATGAGAAAATTTTCTAAGGCACAAGTTTCCTACACCACCCTCCATTTGCGCCCATCCTCCATCAAGTAGGAAATGCACCCAAGAAAGTCAAGGAAGTCAAAGAATCTCGTCCACCTCATATGCCAATATGCGCCCACCTCCAAGCAAGACATGCAAAATATTTTCTAAGTACAAGATTTTATCCTCCATCAAGTGCCAAATGCGCCCATGTTTGAAAGGTCAACAAGTCAAAGGAGGGAAGGTGTTTGAAATGATATTCTCCTCTACATGCTAGATGCGCCCAAGTAAGGCCATGTGAAGACAAAACAAAGAAGTTCAAGAGTCACGTTGAAAGTTTTCATTCTCTTGAACATGAGAAATGCGGCCAAGGTGTTGAAGGTGAAGTGAGGTGTGCTAGGCGTGGTGAAGTTTAATATTCACCTTCAAGTTGGATATGCGCCCAAGGTGTTGAGGTGGTGAAAACATAGGCGTTGAAAGTGCTAAGTGATAAATTTTTTTCCTAAGTGTCATATGCGCCTAAAGTAATGGAAGTGTGAAATAAAATACAAGGTGGTGAATAAAATAAGCATGTTAGGCGTGATATGTGCTTTAAAATGGAAAATTTTCCAAGCGAAGTTGATAAAAATTTCCGCCACTGGCAAATGAGCATGGATGAAATAAAATTTTCCTCACAGACAAGGTGAACGAAGTTGAAGTAAAATTTCCCAAGGCAAAATTTTCAAAATGCTAAATGATTTAAAATTTTTCTAAGGCAAAATATTTTCTTCCTCTAGAAAATATGCCTAGACTCTGAGGTGATGAAATTTTTCTTGGAGCATGAATGAATTTTCCAGTGACGGAGTCAGAGAATGCTGGCATTGCAGGATGAATTCAAAAAAAAATTCGAGTCAGAGCAACAAGATGTTCACAGATGAGAACGGATTTAAAATTCATAAGGAGATATTTTTCTAAGGTTCAAAATTTAAAAATTTAAATGAACCTGTTCGTTGTGTACCCATGGATTCATCACGTTTTCGAGAAAATTTTCTTCTGGGTACTGATGATCTTCGATGAGAAATGGATTTCCATGTCTTCTACACTTCGCCAACGCTTTTTGGGTGAAGAATTTAATCAGCACTTGAACTGTGAAATTTTCCTAAGGAAAATTTTAAAATTTTCTAAGGCAAATTTGAATAAAATGTGTTTTCAAAAGGAAAATGCTTCGACGATGAATTTAAAGTGAATTGCCTAGATATTTTTGATTGAATTCTTCACAGATGAATTTTCCAGAGTGTCAGAGGTGATTAAAATTGAGAATTTGCAAGACAGAACTTCGGCTGGTGAATGGAAATTGATTAAATGATGAATTTAAATTTAAAAAAATTTCGAAAGTGAATTTAAAATGTGACAGTCAAAGTTGAACTTCTAGAAGAATAAGATTCCTGACGTCGAAAGACAAGTGTCAAAAATACCAGAGAGGGAAATTCGAATGAAGTAGTCGAGATTTAATACATTGGCTAAACTTAGCCTTCTTCTAGAATTTGATTTTCCTATAAGAATTGAGAAGTTTTTCATTTCTTTTCACAGTTTAGGAAAATCGAATTTGCTCTGAGTCTGATGTTGGAGTGTTGCTGAGACTGAAGTGTTGCTGAAGTTCGAAATTTGTTGAAGTAAGTTGCTGAAGCTGCAGTGCAAGGAAGTTTGATTTTGCTCTAAAGGATTTGAAGTTGCCAGTGCAAGTGGGAAAATCGATTTGAGAAGAGGAGTTTGCTGAAGTTGAGTTTTAAAATCTGAAGTTACTGAAGGCTGAAAGTTGATTGAAGAAATTTCGATTTGAAAAGGAGACTGCTGAAGCTTATAAACATCACATTGCTGAAGCTGAATGTTATTGAGGAGGTGCGCACTTGCTAAGTCTGCAGTTGCTGAGTAAGAAGTGCGAATTTACAAGAGTGAAGTTGCTGCAGCTAGTTAAGAAATTTAATAAGTTTCATTGAAGTTGCTGAAGTTGAAAGTTGCTGAGACTTTCTAAGTGGTTGATAGTTCGAAATTTGTTGAAGGAGAAGTTGAGGTTTGCAAATGAGAAATAATATTGCAGCTTCTCAAGTTCTTGAAGTCAACTGGCAGCCCTGCAAAGTATTTTATTTATTTTTCTAAGTTAATTTGCTAATGGATGTTTATTGTTTTGCAGATGGCTAAGGCAAGGACAACTAGCAAGGACAGCAATGGTGCATCCAGGCAAGCTGTTATAAAGAAGTTGAGCAAGTCTTTCTTGCCGGAGTCAAAGTTTACTTCGAAGTTGGGCAAGCTGGCGGATACAAATTTGGGCTCTGTCAACTTGGAGACTTTCAAGAATCGGATGCTTGGGATTGGTAATCATCAACCTTCGACCACTTCACACAACATCATTCGAAGTGGGTTATATGCAGTTGCTGGTTTCCCACCAGCCATTCAGTGTTCAGAGCTGATGATGGAGTGCGCCAACTGCTATGAGAAGGATCACAGGTCAATCATGTCACCAGATGGACAAGTGCTCACCAACCTCACTCCTGCTGCCATTGGTGAAGCTTTTGGAATCCTAGTGCATAGGAACATGATTTACAAATCGAGGGAGCGAGCTGAGCGAATGTATGCTTTTGCAGTCGAGAGATGTACAGAGACAATCACTACTCACTGGATGAGCAACCCCAAGCCTTCTCGTACGAAGCTACCGAGACAAATTATAGCAGATGACTTGAAGCAAGAGTATTGTGATCTTATCATGATGTTGAGTCGAGTTGGAGGTTGCCTGCAATCGTTTATTTTTGAGCCGTGGATGTTCTATTACATCAACCTCGTGCTAGAAGGAAAGGAGTAAATTAACTGGGCTGCAATGATTAGTGACAATTTGCACGAGCAGCTCCTGAGCCTGAGAAGAACGAAGACATTTTATATGGGCTCTTACATTGTTTACATGCTGGCCCGTATGACAAAATACAGAGGAATTTCATACAAGAAGCCTGTTGGTTGTGGCTTTCACCAGTTCAAAATTCATGAGGCTTGACAAGTACCACTCATTACAAGCATGCCAATGACGCCTTCACCATGAACATCACGAGAACACTTCAGGAGCAGATGTATCACAGGATCTCGAAGGAAGTCCAGGAATTGATTGAGAGGTATGGGTGCTGGTTTATACAATTTCCGAAGTTTTCTTACATAAGGCTGCAAGGATTTTCCTCATACCCATATAGGCTGCCTAAGTACCCAACCAACAGAATATTGATGTTAGAGATATCTAGGCAATTGGTTGCCTACGATAAGATTTAGAAGAAAAAGAAGAAGGGAGGTGTGGACTTCCCAATTGTCATGGGCAATTCCGATGAAGTGTGTCCTTCATTACAGGCAGCTAGAGAAGCCGAGAGCGAGCTTCAGTTTTATCACTTTTCCTATCACACCAGCAAACAGCACTATGATCCGCATAATAATATCAGATGGGTATTGTCAGAAGAATTTAAACACAAGGCAAACATTGAGGATTATTGGGCTGGTGCATCAGACAAAGCTGAAGTTAGGAAGAGAATGTTCTCTAGGTTGCCAATAGGCATGATTAGGGAGTGTGAAGTCATTCAGGTACCAGACCAGGTGGATGAGCACATGAATGTCGTCCATCCAGATTATGAAGCATTGAGAAATACTCCACTTCCACTCCCGGATTGGTCAGAGCCTGAGATAGTAGATTCGGACACACTTTGCATTTCGGTCTTGACATTCACTAGAGCGTGGGTTGACAGATGTGTGAGCAGGTTGAAGGGTAGGTCGATTGCATTGACTTACAATTTGATGGGAGATCACAGGACACCCACCACCAGCAGGAAGAAACAAATCACACGAGGTCCGGAATCTAGAAGGAAAGAGCCAGTTCGGTAGGAGCCTATTCAGCCGGAGCCTCCAAGAGTTGTAGTTGAATCACCCACGCCATTGGAGACACATTCTCCAAGCATACAGGAGGTTTCTTTATTTGCCGATCAAAGAAATGCATTGAATTAGGTGCAAGCGGTACAAGAAGATAATCAGCCACCACAGAGAGAGTCAGTTGGCCAGAGTGTCAACGCACCTATTAGAGATGATCAGCAAGATGATGAGGGGACTGCTACTGACCCTCAGTTTCAGTGTGAGTTGGAGACAGCTTTGGAGGATGATGATATAGTTTTAGGAGATACTCAGCCACTAGAGGCCGATGAGCCTCGCCAGAATGATATAGAAGTTGAACAAGTCCGTGAAGTAGAGGCACAAGAACAGCAGCCATTTGATATACAGTATACAGTACCTGATTGGCTCAGAGATAGGATGAGAAGAAGCCCCAGCGAAGAGATTGATCCAGCAATTGAAATGGAAGAGTTTTTGAATAGGATCAGCGCGCCTCCACAAAAGAAGAGAGCACGGAAGTTTTCAAAGATATCAACTGATGAGGATGGTTCCCGCACCCTTCACATGGCAGTGCCACAAGTTGATTATGATCGAGATGAAGCAGTACTAGAAAACTACGTGGTCACAACTTTGGAGTTAGGACGCCCCACAGGTGCACAGATTGTGGAAGAATGTGATAACTCCTACCACGCCCTCAAGGACAGATTATTTAAAAAGGAAGGAAAGTACAAGAAGTTGAAAAGAGAGCATAAGGCTTTGATAGGATATGTGCAGCAGTTGTCTCGTCCTCGTGGGCAAGAGATTCCAGCGATAGAGCTTCCAGTTGAGATACCTAAAGAGTCGATTAGTGGCTTGTTGGAGTTAGGGAAGATGGCACAGGAGGCAGATAAGTGGGTCATGGGAGTTCGTGCTGAGACAAAAAAGTTTATGGAAGACCTTGCTTACACTTTCCAGCAAGCTTCCAGTATTTTGGCACGGATGGAGGCAGTTGATCAGGCCTGGGGAAATGCTTCTGTTTATCAGAGCAAAGTAATTCAGCGTCTTGAGGCATTGAGACATGTTCCTTTGCGGTTGCTGATTGATGGAGGGATCATTCAGGAGAATGACAGGTATGACTTTTCTAGATGGTATTCTTCAGCAATCACGGGACGTGGTTTCTTCGACGCAGCACAGGCGGATTCAACTAGAGTACGGAAGGCTATGGCCAATATCATTGATGGAGTCCAGAATACCTTCAAGGCCATATTTGCTAGGCGGTTGAATCCCGGTGAGGTGACTGCTGATAATTTGAGGGGTAGGCTGGTGCCTTTCTTTTCAGAAGTGAAGACCTTCGTACAAGATGACTTTGAGAACACTTCCACTTTCTCTAGCTTGATCCAGAGCACGCAGGATTCCTTAGTTGCTTGGATAAAATCTTGTGCACGGCATGAACCGTCAGTCACGGTGTTAGAGTTCCAGCTTGATTGCATTCCACCTATTTCAGTTCAGGAGGTTGAGGCTGTACTTGGTAGGTTCATTGAGTTTGCAGCCAGAGAGGAGAATGGGAATGCACTACTAGACGATGATCTTCTAGAAGACTGATTGTGGGCATTAATTGCCTTTACTATTTTGGGAGTGAGTGGGAATCTTTGATTCATTTAATGTACCACTCCCCATTCTGGCAGTTTTTAGGGTTAGGGCTGAGGTGGCTTAATCTTAGCCATTCTTTTGATTGTAATCTGAGCCGTCCATTGGACTGAGCCATCTAAAAAAGGGGGACTCCCCCTCATTTGTAATTATTAGAATTAGAATAGACATCAGACTAGAGACTAGAGCAGAGAGTAGACATTTTGTTTGATAGTTTAGCATAGTTTGGAGGAGAAGGAAAGTTTTCCTTTGAAAACTTTTGTAAGAAATTGTTGTGTAACACTTTCATAATTGAAGATCTTTTCATTGATGGTGAAATTTGCCTTCATTGTGTTTAGCTAGCAAGGTTTCTTCGTCCCTTCAATTCCAAGTAGCGTAAGATAGCGTAAAGTAGTTTAAGAAGTAGCATTTTCATTTCATGCAAGTAGATGGTAGCTGTGGATGTGTGGCATTGATCAAGGCACTTCGTTTCATTCCATACCACTAGCGGCTTGCTGACAGCAAGTTTGCCTTGCGTGGTCTACTGGAGCATTTCATAAACTTAACTTCAGTTGTAGCTCATGCCTTGGTATGCATCGTTTTGATGGTATCTTGATGTTGAGTTGTGACTTGAAAATTACTCACCATCCCTTTGAAGATTGCACCTACTTTGTGTAAGCTGTCTAGCGTGAGGCAGAGCAAAGTTTGGTTGGAGCTGTTGAGATTGATCCCACGTCCCATCTTAGAGTAAAACCTAGAACCTTCTTACCCTTTACACTCATTTACTTTCCATTCACCTTTGGTTAGTTTTAGGAAAACGTACTTATTGCTAAATCATCCGCATTGCATAAATCCCTTCCAATCATCTATTTACTGTTAACTGCAAGTATCCTGAACAATTGTGTAAGTCACCTCGTGAAAACAGCAATTCACATCAAACCAACTGAGGGTATTCTAAGTATTTCGGAACCTTGGAGTTGAACATGTGAACTTTCTTGCAATCTTAGCGCATGGAATACTTTGATCAAGAGAGAACGGAGTAGCCTTCGGACAACTTTGTTCTGTTGATTGGTGCGGTCACAAAAATCACATCAACAGGCCTTAGATTCTAAATGGATTGTAAAGGCATTGGTTGGTAATGAGCCCTAGAAAATCCTGATTAGAAAAAACATTCAAGAATTTGTGCCAAAAAAGGCAAAGGTATGGAAAAATTTGCATATGCATCATATTCTATTTGGCAACTTTAGTATAAAGCCCTCTGGATCTACGGTTTTGTTGATGTGATTTTTGTGACCGCACCAATCAGCAGAACAAAGTATCCGAAGGCTACTCCATTCTCTCTTGATGAAATAATTTTGTACACTAAGATTGCGAGAAAGTTCGTATGTTCAACTCCAAGGTTCCGAAAATGCAATAGAATACCCTCAGTTGGTTCGTTGTGATTTGCTGTTTACACGAGGGGACTTACACAATTGTTCAGGTTTGCAGCTGACAGCAGATTAATGATTGGAAGGGGATTTTCGTGAGTGATGCGAATGATTTGACAATAAGGTACGTTTTCCTATACTAACCAGAAATGTACTGAATTGAAATAAGTGTAGGGTTCTAGAAGATCTAAATTCTAGTCTAAGGCGGAATATGGGATCAATCTCAGCAGACCTCAACTAGACTTTGCTTCGCCTCATGTTGGACAACTCACACAAAGTCGGTGCAATCTTCAAGGGAGCGGCAACGAATTTTCAAGTTACAGTTCAACATAAAGACACCATCAAGACGATGCATGCCAAGACGTGAATTATAACCGAAGTTAAGCTTGTAAAGTTTTCCAATTGACCACACAAGGAAAACTTGTCGTTAGCAAGCTGCTAGTGGTATGGATTAAAACAAAGTTGCCTTGATTAAATACCACAATCCATGATTAACATGTACTTGCATAAAAATGAAAACTACTCTAATAAAAACTACTTGAAGTAGAAGGGATGAAAATCTCGCTAGCTGCTCATAACAAAGACGAATTCACCAACAATGAAAGCTTCTTTGTTATGATAGTTTTCACAACAACCTCTTACAAAGTTTTCAAGGGAAAACTTTCCTCCTCCTCCAAACTATGCTATGCTAACAAACTAAGCTAACTATCAGTCTATCTGCTCTAACAGAATGTCTACTCTACTGTCTAATGTCTAATGAATTACAAATGAGGGGGGATGCCCCTTTATATAGCTGGCCAAGTCCAATAGACAGCTCAGATTACAATCAAATGGAGGGCTCAAATTAAGCCACATCATCCCTAACCCTAAAAATTGCCAAAATGGGGAGTGGTACAATAAATGAATCAAAATATTCCCACTCACTCCCGTTGTGACCACACGCCTTATCGCTGATGGGGACCCCGGCCACCGCTAGTTTTTAGGGTTCTCGGCTCTCCCTTTGCAACGGGTTTCGTGGAGATCACTCTTGTTAAGAGTTTCGTGTCACATACACCTCGATTGTATAGCTACTATTCATAGGATGTACATTGTAAATGTTGAATCTTTCTGTTGAATAAATTGAATTGTTCTTGTGATCAATTGGATGTATCCTAAATGATTGTCTCTTTATCTGATGCTTCTATTGGTGTAAATCTTGAATGAAAATAGCATATGAAGTTATGAAATAATGTTGTTCTAACTTTCTACAATGCTTAATGTATATTGTTTTGGTCTTGAGCAAATAACTTCCGTTACCATGTCATGATTTGCAGGAAACAGGTTTGTACCTCGAGACAGAGGAGAGATATCACTCGGGGAAGAACTTGGTCGGGTAAACAGTAATGGATACCAACTGGACATACACACACAAACCTTAGAACTGAGTAAGCTAAGTCATTGTTTTGGTTAAAGGTAAGTCATCCGTAGGCTTGTCTCGTATCATTAGGAGTTGTGTCTTCTTCTGAATGTGTAATCAAGTGATGCTTGCCAATATAACCTTAAAAATAATAAGTTCTGGTTAGAGGTGGATATGTGTATCTGTACATATAAACATACGAATACGATACGTACAAATACCCATAAGTACATTCATGTCAATACAAACGTAATAAGCAGATGGATATGCCATACGTATGTGTCGATATAAATGTATTTATTGATACTTAAACGTATAGTATATATATATGAATATATATACAGGTATACAAACCCACAGCTAACATGATAAGTGAATTATATTAAATAACGATATTTTGTCTCCAAATATTATACATGCACATATATATACATATACAGGTTTACATATAGTATGGACTGGTATACAATATATTGACGTATAATGTAGATGTATATATATGTACAGGTATAAAGAAATATAATTATATATTTAATATTTTATTAAAATATAAATATAATATAGTTTATAAAAGTATACGATATTATTTAAATTACTAACTTAAATAATTATACAATTAAAAACTATATTATATAAATATTTTAATAGAATAAAATATATAAATATACTTGAATAAAAGTTTTAAAATCAAAGTAAATTATGAATTAGCATTTTATAAGACTAAGTCTTAGAAGAGAATAAAATCGCGATTTCTCTAAAGTGCTGAAATACTCCATGGCGTCGAATTATCAAAGCTTCATGAGTTTGGAGAAAACGCATTAAAGTAATGTCGAACTTTATTAAAAATATTAAAGAGTTGCAAATTCGAAATAAGGAAGAAAAAACGTGAAAATGTCTGAGTAAAATGAAAAACGCGCAGGTAATTCGCGCGACTAGGGCCAGGCGTCTGAAAATGGCCGATTTATCTCTTGCTTGGTGAATAAAATGAAATCTGGACGCCATTAGAGCAAGGAAAAAGTCTTCAATAAAAACTTGGCAAATAACCTAGCTGAAAAAACGCGTCAGAACAAGAGCTGTCACGTTTTAACAAACTGAACAAATTCAAATTGAAATAAGCTTTGTTGCTGTCAAAAATGGAGGTCGAAACCCTCGCCTTATTGCAACACGTTTTTAGTTTGAAATATTCCACTTCTTGTTGGCAGTTCTGGCGCCATAGAAGGTGGAAAACAGTTCAAATACCAATCCTATAAATACCTGCGTTTGGCATTCATAATCTCACGAATTTACAGTCAAGTTTACAGTGAACATTTTGTAAGCCAAAGAAAGAGTTCGCCCTATTGTGAAATTGTTAAGTTTATTCTGTTAATGTGAAGTAATCTCTGAACAAGAGAACAGTAGTTTGAAAATTGCTATTTTGAAGTAATCTCTGAATAAGAGAGGAGTAATCAGGAAATTGCTAGTCTGCTGTGTTGGAGTATTTGTTTCAAGTATCCAGCTGAAAGCCATCTGAGTGAAGGCAAGTGAAGGAGCTACCTTCCAAACTTCTGGAAAGCTAAATCAGGCATGCTAAATTCTTTCTTTACATATTTTCCTAATTTTCCAGAGTAATCTGATAGGTCTCTGAATTATAGTCATGGCTGGAAAGGAAAGAGTTTGTCTGTCTGGTAGACTTAAATTGAATTCAAAAAGAATGTCAGTTTCTTAAACATGTGATAAGTTGTGATATAAAAGTATCATGTAAATAGTCATTTCATGGTTTTGTTGTCAATAATGTACGGTTTACATTACTTAATGGAAAGCAATCTGCGTAGTATTTAATGGCTCTATATAAGAGCATATGCTTGTGTATAGATAATAGTTACTAGGATTGAATCAAGAATATTTGCAAGTTATTTACTACAACTAGATACAAACAACTTGGTCAAGTTATTGTATCCCTAGGATGTGTATATCCTGAATTAGGGCGTCAGTTGTAGTATCTTGTTTAATAGATTCATCATTTCAGTAGAAAAATGTTGTAGGAAGTCTAGGGTACGGACTACCCCGATAGACCAACCTACGCGTAGAATTAAGATAGCCTTAAGTCAAGTTGAACCTGGCTAGTGATTGTGACATATGACCTATGTTCTTCGTTGAACGTAAACACTTTGGCCAAAGTAGTGTAAGGAACCATTTAGTTGTTGTACTACACTGTCAGTTCACCGTGATTCCGAAATACAACCTAGTTTGTGATTTGCAGTTAGCACGAAAACTAGTTTTGTAGAATCACAGCACTATGTCCAGTTGGTAGTCATTAGAGGTTACCCAACCAATATCTTCTTCGAAGGGAGGGCCGTTCATTGCAAAATGATCGTGCGGGGGACCGCATTATAAGTCCGTGGTTGGCGGAAAAACGCTCGAGTGATGTGTCTCCTCCACGAACACCCGACGGATGCTCCAAAGCTTGACAGGACGGATTCCTGGACCTTCTTATTTCTATTGGTGTCAAAAGCCTATGGGCTATGTATGTATGTTTCTCATCATGCTTTGTAATTTCATTTGAAATGAAATAGTTTATAGATGCAATAAATGTTTCTTATTTATGTTTTGAAAAGAAATTGTTTGTTCAAAATGGTATTGTTCTTACTTTTATGTATGAATTGTAAAGTTTTAATTTTATCGTACAAGTGTGTTCATTACATGTGGTATCAGAGCCTAGGTTTAAAACACTAGGAACCTATGAGTCCGCCAATTTTCCTCAGTCCAACATTATCTAATGTTGTGAAATTCTTGTGACAGGATGGTACGCGTACGATTAACAGCCAGGAAGTCTGTAGTCGGTAACGAACGATACCTGAAAGCCAAGAAAGAAAATGAGGCCATCACTAGAACTATCCTAGGAACCAATCAAGAAAATGCAATTTGGTTAAGTGACACAGAAACAGTCAGTCATGCTCTCTCCCGTATCAATGAAGTAAAGGGTAGACTGAAGATGGAAGCTGCTTTCAACCGCCTACCCAACACTTCTCCGGGAAAATCTGATTCCTTACCATTATCGAGGGACATGCCTTCCGAGGAAAGCACGAGTCCAGCATTCATTTTCCGGGATCCTAGAGTTCTTCCGTTGGCTGAGATCATAACCATTTCTTCCAGTGATGAGTCAGTAGGATACACTCCGAGGACTCCACCAGTTGAGAATGATCCTTACTTTCAAATGATGGATCCTATTGTTGATGAGCACCATATCAACAACACCCTTAACTATGTATCTGAAGATAAAACTGATGGATATTATCCTTTTTGGGATAGAGAAGAGCAGATTAGAGATGAGGAAAATGATAGGTTTCAGCAATATTCTCAATCTGTAGGATATACTCCTCTTAGCTATGCTTCTGAGACTGAATCAGAGGGATATTCACCTCTTGACTATCTCAATAGTCATTCTATGTAATCGATGGATGTTTAAATCCTTTTGAATAAATAAAAAAAATTCTGTGTTTATCAAAAAATTTGTGTATACTTCAAAACTTGCTTGGTATATTATGTGTTTATATCTTGAAAGCTTTTACGTTTTCTATTTTATCATAAGTTAAAGAATCTAACTTAGATAAGATATCAGGTATAAATCAATCATAAAATCATGGTGAAAACTTACGAAAGGATGCATAACAAACCCGGAACAAGCAAGGATGATGAACAAAGAGACATAGGAGTACAAGCAACCCTAGACCTGATTCTAGCAAGGTTGTCCAATATTGAGAGTGAAAGAGAAAGGGATAAGTTAGAAAAAGAGTTAAACATTGATAATACAGAAGCTGCAAGTTCTTCTCACGGACATAATAATGAAAGAGAGAAATCACCAACCAATTCCGTCGAGAGGAATAAAAAGATAATTTCTACTGAACTGTCAAGGGACATGAAAAAGATAATACCACCTAAGTTTGATGGTAGTGCGGGAGGTGATGAAGCAGAAATTTGGCTTGTCCAAATGGAAAAATACTTTGAAATAAGAAATTATGACAAAGTAACAAAGGCAGCTTGGGGAGCCTACCAATTAGCAGGGGAAGCCTCAAATTGGTGGATGAACAAGAAATTGGAGTTGGATATAAGTTCTTGGAAATTGACATGGGGAGAATTTGTGGAAATCTTCCGTAAGCGGTGGTTACCACAATTATTCTATGATCAGAAACTTTCTGACTTCCAAGAATTAAAACAAGGAACTATGTCAGTACATGAATACTGGGAAAAGTTCACAAGACTCCTTCGGTATGTTCCGATTTACCATAAGGATGAACGATTCCGCATCAGAAAGTTCATACTTGGGCTAAATGGCAAAATTGGTGGTGAAGTGGACATGCATGGTCCAACTACCATGGACTTAGTCTATGAAAAGGCTATAAAGCAGGAGCAGAAACTCAAAGCTGATTCTCATCGCCAAGAGAAAAAGGAGCAAAAGAAGGACAGCGAGGTCATGGCCAAACAAACCCCAAAGAAGGATGAACCTGTTCGGGAAGCTGCTAAGTCAAAAGGAAAGAGATCTCGCTTCGGTGGGAAAGATTTCCGTAAAGATAAAAAAAGGAACAACTTTAATAGTGGGAACGCTAACAAGTTCAATGATGGAAACAATAAATCTGGAGAGACTTCCGGAAGAAAAGGACCTCCTACAGGATGTTTCATATGCAAGGGTGATCATTATGCTAGGGAATGTCCAAACAAAACTTCTGGGAATTCTTTGCCTCCACAAAAGGCTATGTTCCAGCAAAGGATACATGCAGCAGTCGATGATAGGCAAGCTGACTATCAAATAACGCCCATCGAAACAACAGGTAAATTATTTGGTTTACCTATCTCTGTTCTTATAGATACTGGTGCAACTGAAAGTTTTGTTTCTCCTAGTATAGCAAATAAATTGACTAGAAAGGCTGGGCACATGGCTACATCATGGAATGTAGAATATGCTAATAGTACAAGAGCAAAGGTGGACCAATGTCTCTTCGAGGCTAACTTAGAATTGCCTAGTTTCACCACTGAAGTCAATCTTTATGTCACACCATTAGGATCCTATGATGTCATCTTAGGAATGAATTGGTTGTGGAGACATAGAGCCATAGTTGACTGTGAATCAAAAACAGTTAAATGTTTAGATGACTATGGAAATCAAGTAAATCTTCAAGGAATACCTAAAGAGATTAAAATTAGACAAATCTCGGCAATGCAATTGCTAAGAGCCAAAAAGAAAGGTTGCAAACTTTTTGCAGTGAAGATTGAAGAATTAGGTGACCCTGATGATGAAAGCACACAAGAGATTGAAGATGGAGAAATTGATGAATCAGGAATCTCAGATATGGAGAAATATCCGGTTTTAAGGGAATATGCTGATGTATTTCCTAAGGAATTACCTGGTTTACCCCCTAAAAGAGTCTTTGATTTTTCTATAGACATAATTCCTGGATCCGAACCTGTATCCAAGGTACCATATAGAATGACTACTACAGAATTAGCAGAACTCAAGGCTCAGCTAGATGAGTTGCTGACTAAAGGACTGGTAAGACCAAGTGTATCACCATGGGGAGCACCTGTGATCTTCGTTAAGAAGAAAGATGGAACAATGCGGCTTTGTATTGACTATCGCATGCTTAACAAAGCTACGATAAAGAACAAGTATCCATTACCTCGAAGTGATGATTTGTTTGATCAAGTCAGAGGAGCAGCCGTATTTTCTAAAATTGATCTAAGATCCGGATATCACCAGCTTAGAGTTAAGGATGAGGATATCTATAAAACCGCCTTTAGAACTCGGTATGGACACTATGAATTCACAGTATTGCCATTTGGTTTGACAAATGCACCTGCAGCATTTATGAACCTTATGAATAGTGTATTCAGAGATTACTTGGATAAGTTTGTGTTGGTGTTTCTAGATGACATATTAATCTATTCTAGAAATGAAGAAGAACACAATAGGCACTTAGGAATGGTTCTACAACGTTTGCGTGAGCATAAGTTGTACGGAAAGCTATCCAAGTGTACCTTCTTCCAACGTAAAGTGCATTACTTGGGACATGTGATTTCAGCTGAGGGAATTGAAGTTGATCCAGCTAAGATCGCAGCAATAACTCAGTGCCCTGTACCTAAGAATGTACCTGAAGTGAGAAGTTTTATGGGACTAGCAGGTTATTATAGGAAGTTTGTTGAAAACTTCTCCAAGATTGCTTTTCCTATAACTTCCCTACAGAAAAAGGGAAAAAGATTTGATTGGAATGAGAAGTGTCAAAAGGCATTTGACCTACTCAAAGAAAAATTAACTACCGCACCAATTCTAAAAGTGCCAGATCCTGAAAGGAGTTTCACAGTTGTCACTGATGCTTGCGGAGAAGGACTTGGTGGAGTACTTATGCAAGATAATCAAGTAATTGCTTATGAGTCAAGAAAGCTAAAACCTTATGAGATGAATTATGCTTCGCATGATTTAGAGTTGGCGGCTGTCGTTCATGCATTGCGAATGTGGAGACACTATTTGCTTGGGAAACCCTTTGAGTTAAAAACTGATCATAATGGTTTAAAATACCTTTTTACTCAACCAAATCTAAATGCCAGACAGAGGAGATGGTTGGAGTTGATTGCTGATTATGATTTCAATATCAGCTACATCAAAGGAAAAGAAAACAGAGTTGCTGATGCATTAAGTCGAAGACGCCATATAGCTTCTATTGTTGCAATTCATACTGATTTTAAAAACCTAGTGCTCCAGAAATGTGCAGAAGATGAGTATTATTTGCAAGTTAAGCAAGCACTTAAAGAGAATCCTGAAGATTCAAGGTATGATGGTTTCAAGTTTGAACCAAATGGAATGCTTAGGTATAAAGGAAGGATGTATGTACCCAACATAAGCAACTTAAGAAATTTGGTGTGGAAAGAAGCACATGAGGCTCCATATTCTGGTCATCCAGGAGTAACAAAAATGATGGCCGATATAAAGCCATTATATTTCTGGAAAGGAATGAAGGGAGATGCTGCTAATTATGTTGCAAAATGCTTGGAATGTCAACGAGTAAAAGCTGAGCATCATCATCCAGCCGGTTTGCTATACCCTCATGATATTCCAGAGTGGAAGTGGCAAGTGATAAGTATGGATTTTGTGCAAGGATTGCCTATGTCCAGAAATAAGCACAATACCATACTGGTAGTAGTTGATAGGCTGACTAAAGTAGCTCACTTTATACCTGGAAATTTAACTGATGGAGCACCAGCTATTGCAAGAAAATTTGTGCAAGAAGTATTCAGATTGCATGGGATACCTGAAAAGATCATTTCTGATAGGGATGCAAGAATTACTTCTAGGTTTTGGCAAACCTTATTTTCTGCACTCGGAACTCAGCTAAATATTAGCTCAGCATATCATCCGGAAACGGATGGGCAAACTGAAAGAGTAAATCAAGTTTTAGAAGACCTACTTCGAGTATATTGCATGGATCAGCAATATAAGTGGGAAGACTATTTACCTTTAGTCGAATTTGCCTACAATAATTCATACCATTCTGCAATCAAAATGGCTCCGTTTGAAGCCTTGTATGGTCGAAAGTGTCGAACTCCGATAAGTTGGGATAAACTTGAGGATCGAGTAAGTCTTGGACCCGTAATGTTAGCAGAAATGGAAGAGCAAGTAAAGAGTATAAAGCAAAGGTTAGCCGAAGCTAACAGTCGACAAAAGAGTTATGCTGATGCAAAGAGAGTACCTCGAAATTTTGCCATAGGTGATAAGGTTTTGTTGAGAGTCAAACCTCATAAAAGCTCCATTAAATTTGGAAAGTCATCCAAATTAGCTCCACGATATGTTGGACCTTTTGAGGTTTTAGAGGAAGTAAACCCAGTAGCCTATCGAATTGCATTACCACCTGCTCTTGCTCGAATGCATAATGTCTTCCATGTGTCCTACCTTAAGAAGTATATACCAGGTGATAACCATGTTATTGATTGGACTGCTTTACAGGTAAAGGATCCCGGGGTAGTAATGCTCGAGCCTATTAAAGCGCTTGAAGTCCGCAAGCTACGCTTACGGAACAGAGAAGTCTCTCAATGTAAAGTCCAGTGGGATCAATATACTGAGGACTCAGCTACCTGGGAAGACTATGAGGAAATCCGGAGAAAATTTCCTGACATTCTTGAGGCATTCAAGAATGGTGAATAAAGTAGTGTTTTGTTGTTTTTATGCTTTAAATAATACCTTGTTCATCGGGGACGAT
>VDFB02168303.1:0-17256 GCA_007258455.2 Sequoia sempervirens
TAATTAAGTAGATAGAGTGAAGAAACATGATGGAGGCTAATATTTTTATTGATTAGCAAGTTTCTACCAAATATTTATTAGAAACTTTAGGGGCGGGTTGAAGTGGATTATTTTTATTGAAAGCAATTTCATACTCTTGAAAATAATAGTTTGACCTAGTCTAGAGAAAACCCTTATTCACAAGGCAAGTTCATTTGAGAATGGTAGGTACATATCCAATTTCAAAATCTTAATATGGATTATCAACAGGAATTTTTCTCAGAAAAAATGCAAACCTCAATATAGTTAATTCCATAATAAAACTTTATTTATTTTTAAATTTAACATTTTATTTGTTATTTAATCTAAATATAATTAATTTAATATTATTATATTATTAATTGAATATTGATTTATACTAGAGTGCTCTCATTTCCGTAAACATATCTTATTATATAACTTTAAAAATTGAAATAATTATGCTTTTAAAAATGACTTGCATTTACTTTTATTGTCTCTTGTTTATTATATCATTCATTTTTTTACTATTATTTAGAGAATCTCTATTTAGACCAATAAAATCTTTTAAAAATTTGCAAATAAATAATCACTATCCAAACTCATAAATTCTCCTAAACAATTACAAATACTTTATTCTAGAAAATAAAAATTATTTATTACTTAATAAAATTGAAACCCACCAAAATAAATCTCATTAAATATGCTAACTTTACACCAAACTCAAAGAAAGAACTAAAATAACTAAAAGAAGGAAAAACAATTAAAAGAGCAAAGTTTTGAGTAAGTTCATTTTTTTATAAACAATTAATTAAAGAAGTAAAATTTTGACTAAGTCCAATTTTATGAATAAGTATCTTTATTATTAATAATAAAATAATATTAGAAATTGGTGAAAAAAATGTCCTCCAAAATCCAAACCTGGCCCAAGAGAATAATATACAAGGGAAAGCATTACCCCCCACTTTTGACTAGTTATTCATTCGTACAATTTATGGAGAACGCATTACGCGTCATAACCAGGAAAGGGAGTTTTATATTCAAGTTTTAGAAGCTTTCTTAACTGGTAAGCAAGTGGTTTATATGACACCACATATGAGTCGGAGAAAAAATAGTGCTAAAAATAGCATCTCTACTGCAAGCTACGGTTTTCCACCATCCGAATGCCTCCACTTGAGCTGTCAAATGTCTCTTTTCCAACTCAATCTCCCCCAAATACAATCGCATGGCAACGTCACTGCTCATGGCGCTCTGCAAAGTCACTCCCATATTCCCCGCCTAGCCAGGCAGGAATGCACTCAGATCCTGCAGCCCCTTTCTCTCTTATCCAAAACGCAAATTTGTATCCAAATCGATCACTCCCACTGCAGGCCCCCATAAGCTTGGGAAGACGTGAGTTTCTTAACTTATTAGGTCAACTAGATCTAGACTAATGTCAAAGGAAACATCTTGTTTAACACAATTCCTTTACCAAACCGAAGAGGTAACTGGGCATTGTAATGCAGGGACCACAGCTTCTGAAAGGAGAGGGATGGCGTTCCAATTCCTCGGTGGCCACCAGCACGCATCCCTCTTCTATATTTGATTTTATCTCGCACCCACTCTGCACTATTCGAAGTCCTCGGCCTCTGTACAGGTAACCACCCTGGAATTAGCATTCACCGGGGCTGAGCTCTGAAGGTGCATGAAATCCTCCTCCTGCTGCTGTTCTGTTGAAGGGGGCCCGTGAATAATTAAAATACCGATTTTGCAAAATTACCGCGCTTTCTTGGAGAAGTGCTCAGAATCTCCGTCGCGTTTGGCTGCTGAATCCATGCACATTCTGATGCCCACGCTCCTCTGCTCCTCCGTCTCGACGCTGGCTGCACCGTGCAGTGGTGGATATTATCTATGACGACTCAACTTCGTCAAACGGTTTAACCAGGTGCGTTGTAATCAGCGTACTGATGTGTTTTACTCATTCTTCAACAGTTGTTACACTTAGTCTAAATAATCTGAGAAAATATGAAGGATTGCTTACATTTTGCACAGTCGCTCGCTTTGTTTACTGCTGAACATCGCCTGGCATAATTGCCTTGGTCGAACATGATCGTCGTCTTACTATTTCTTTGCATCTGCAAATAGCTGGGCGTCAAGTGAGCCATTTTGTTCCTGCGCTTTGACAAATGGGTGACTCAAACGATTTTCTCTAGAATTTTACCTTCGTTGAGGTGCCTTTGATATATAATAACCGGTCGGCAATAGAGTGCATCGAGAACACAGATTTGACCAAAACCCCCGCGTGCAACATAACACGCGATGAATCGCAATCACGACAAGAGAAAGGATAAGTACTACCGGCATTTCTTCTGGACCGATCGAAAACGCCATAAAACAGAACGAAAAAGAAGCTAAAACTAATAATTTAAATTCCTATATTTATTGCGCAATGGGTTGATGCTCTTAGAAAGTTGAGGCTAAGCAATAATTTTTAATTAAATTCACAGTGTTTCTTGTCGCCCACGAATGCTAAATACAACAGACAGTCGACATTTCAATCTCGAAGAAGGGCGAAAAAATATGTTCAATTAAATATAATATTAGTGCACATGACCCATTCAGTTGTAAGGACTATATGTTTTAAAATATAGAAATTTAGTTAATGGATTTTTTCTCAATTGATGATGAAGTTGAATGGTTGTAAATGAGTTTTTGCATTGACTAAGTCTTGTTGAATGTAAGACCTCAACTTAATAAGAAACGAGGTTGGGATTATGTCTCATATAATTTTGGCAGAATGTATACCTCTTAGTCTGTGGCTCTTAACCAAAGAAGGTTCAATTTGAAACATTGACATAATGGATACTCTTCAATCCCTGACTCTCAACCAAATAGATTTCAGCCTAAGACTTTTTTTTTACCAAGTACCACCAAAAAAGATGTCTCCCTTTCATTAAACATCAAAAGAAATTACATAGTAGTCTCCGCAGTCCAAGATAAAAGATCATGATGAGAATGACTTCAATGACTTAAACTCTTAATCTGGGTAGTGGAGAAAGAAAATATTGTCTACATGACTAATGAAGAAAACATAAGTCTGCATGTTGTTCCGGCTTAAACCTTCTCTCATGAATGTGATGGACTGCTTCATGTCTTCGTTACCTCTAGCCACCGAGATGCATATTGCATTACCAACCATTTCTTGTTTCCTGTCATGACTTAACTTGGATAGAGCCTTCACCACGTTGTCCCTCTAATCGAGTAATATAAACTTATTCATGGCTTGTTCGCCCCACTCAAATTTTCAAGAGGTGCGCACAATGTTTTATAGAAAACACTCCATGATCTTTACATTATGTACATGGGCATGTGTCAGATGCTTCTCCCCGATAATGGCTCTGATTTCTTCTTTCGTAACGTTTGATTGGATGTCGAACACTTCCCTCAACTGCTCTGAGAGATTCTACATTTCATTTGCACCCTTAGATCTTGAGGAATTCCGACATTATTTTTGTTGACCACCATACATATGCCCATTTTACTCTGCTTCTCTTTTGAATACCCGATATCCATTTGAGTGTATGAATTTAACATCCTACTTATGTTTCCTCGAAAAATGTTGATGTATGTGATGTCCTCTTACCGCTTAAACCTCAGGTCCTTGCCATATCTGTAAGATCCTAATTTGATCGTCTCGCATTCCCATCCATCTGTGTATCATATGTGTGCTACTGCTTGGCCTACAAATCCGTGGATATTTTTTTTTCTGGTAATCGGGCCAATCTTCAACAACTCGTCTGATGATTGCATCCTCCTCCTTGTCAATTGCATGATTCGAAAGATAGTCTACAACCTTGTTTGCGTCTGTATAAGCGTGGCTCAATGTATAACCGTTGATCATGTCCAGGTTCAACCTAAGACTTTTATTCTGATGTGAAATAACTACTTTTTATGTTAATTTAACATAAAACCTTTTTAAAAAGTTAAGTTTGATCCCCTATTTTTTTTTAACATTCCTTTACAACTACAAAATATTTGGAATAATAAATTTGTATTTTGTTATATTCAAATTAACATAACTAGCAATTGCACCTTTGTTTGCAACGGGTACGTCAAAGAGGTGTGGAAGGTCAATTAATAATAAAATTGGTCTATTTTATGCATACATTTTGCACTATATGAGGTCAATTGGTAAGTAATTTAGTAAATGATGTTTGTTCAAAAAAGGTCTTAATGGAGAAGTGATAGCTTCAATCAACTATACACTTTCTTATAAGAATCCAATATGATTGAAACAAAACCTTTGAATGAGGAAGATAATCATGCTCCATTACCAATAGAGTAATGTTATGTTTATAGTAGAGAGGGAGAGATAGGGATAGAAAGAGGGAGAGATAGAAGGGGAAGAGCATGACAAAGAGAGAGAGGGGTAAGATAGAGAATAAATAGAGACATAAAGAACAAAGAGAAAGAATTTGAAAAAGAGAGGGAAGAGGGAGATAGAGACACACACATGTGTGTGTGTGTGTGTGAGAGAGAGAGAGAGAGAGGAAATATATATTCAAAGAAGAGATCAATAGTTAAAATTGCATCTATAACATATAAAAAAATTTCCTTTCATCAATTAAGGAGAACGTAGGCAAATGTCTTTGAGACTGATTTTGTAGATGATTGCATTTTCTAAAAAGTTTCTAAGGACTTTTTGAATAAATCCATTTTGTGCATATTCTATGATTGTAGAAAACTTTGTAGGGAATTCTACTAAACAAAATTTTCCCACAGAATTAGATTCAAGTTGACAATGTGGATTTTGTTATTTGTCTCCAAGTAGTGTAGGTTACATGTTATAAAGCTTCATTACTTCTTACCCAAAAAATTAATTTTACCAAAAAAAATAATGGTAAGCTATGTTGTATAGTACATTTTAACTCGATACTAATATAATACAATTTTGTGATGGTAGAATGTGTCCTATTTTTGTAATGAGGTGAAATGCTCATAGTTTTTTAGTTTTTAGTATGCTAAATTCTAGTTCATTGGTGTCTTGATACATATGTACTGGAAGATTTATTATCTATCAAGGTTAGAAATTACTTATATCAAAGCAACTCTTAGGAAAAGTTTAATTTGTATTAAATTACTTAAATAAAGCAACTCTTAGGAACAATGGTGTATAGATGGAAGAGAGAAGAGAAGGAGATGGAAAAGGAATGGAGGAAGACAGGATGTGTGGTGGTAAAGGAGGCATAGTCAGGAGAACTACATGAGAGACGTAGAAAGGAGGAGGGAGATAGGAGAGGTGGAGATAGGAGGAAGGAAGAAAAAAGAAAAGAAGATGGTGGAGAATGAGGAGAGAGGTGCAAAGAAGCAAGTGAGCGAGGAGAAGGAAGGACTGGTGTTAAAAACTAGGAAAGCATGGGGATGAGGTCCCAAATAAATTGTGGCCTCACTGGTTTGTAGCTCTAGTCAAAAGTAGTCACTGACCAAAACAATAAATAAATAATGCATTAGGTAGTTCATCACACCTTGTCTATAGAAGCAAGGTTATTGTAAAGTTTTATAATATACTTTATTATCATATATGCTAGCTACTAATATCAAGCAAGCCCATTTCTTGCATACTCTCTTCTGGAAGGTTTCTTTTGTAGGTGGTCTTGGGTATTAAGCTAATCTTCAACTCCTACATGGTATCAGAGCTATGGTCATGCAAATTCCTTTTTATATTTGAGATTAGAGTTATTTCCAGTGACAGATCTTGGTGGGTTTTAGTAAAGTTAAGCATTCTCTTCTCTTGCATAGAATAGTGATTTGGAGAATTAGAAAAAACTAGGAAAAACATTAAAATTGAGGGTTTCCTTTTTATGGGTTTTTATTTCATGTTTATTTTAGCACACGTTGAAATTAATCTGAGCTCACCATTAAGTCCAAGGCATTAGAGAAATTCAGTGTTGAATTTCATTTATTTAAAATCTATTTTTTTTTAGATCTACAAGGGTGTGAAATTGGGAAGTGGTTGCTAGATTTAGGAGGCAACTAAATTTTTATAGAGCTTTAGGCCAAAATAAACCTTGTCATTACGTCCAGAAGGCTCAAAAACCATAAGACCACCTATCAAATCATGAAAATGGAAGATTTTTTTCTCAAGCCCTCAAAGTTTTTTTTCTGCCCCATCACCATTGGGCCACCTCTCACTTGCCACTCTGTTGGTAGCAAGATGGTGATTCACAATATTTTTTTAAACTATGCATAATGCCACTGGTCATATGGATGCCTAGGGGCCCATTTTTACCCTCCTAATGCCTAAATTAGGTATTTTTTATCAAATGACTATAACTTTTTGTCGTGATATTAGATTGTTGATAACAAGATATGATCGAAAAGCTAGATTTATGTATTTTTTTGTGGTGAAGGTTACTTTTTTGGATTCTACTATTTGGAGCATATACTATCTTTTGAAGTTAGATTTGGATAATTGGATTTTGAGATTGTAATTTTTTACCAAAATCTCTAACTTTGGTGATTCTTATGGCTTTAGATAGGTATTGAGGAGCTTTACCAAGCCATCCATGCTCTTTTTCCAGTTTGAAGAACATATATCTTTTATTCATATTTATGCACATTCACATTATGGTTGATCACTTGGGCATACTGTCACTGAGAAAGGTGCAATTTTTACCCTTTCACTTTATTTTAGTTATAAAATAGTGTTCTATCTCTTGCTACTTCATTTATATTCTAGTGTTTCTCCAATATGAGTGTTTTCCAAGGTTCCTTAAGATGAGGAAATTTTATCTTGTTTCTATTTCTTTATTATGGTTCTAAATTTGCTCCACAATCAAGAATTTCTAGTTTATCTAGCTTTAGACTCATCTTGTTATTTGTTTCTTAGATTAAGGTTCTAGTGTTATTCCATCAAGATTCAATGTGCCTCTAGTGTTTCTTTGCAACAAGTTATCTTATTGATGGTGGGTGCATGGTATCTCTTCTTCTCTCTTATGGGGTCTATTTTCTTGCATGGGGTTTTGTTCTTCTCATTATTCATGGAGTGTATTATTGTGTCTTTTCTCTCTTTTAGAGAGGAGTTTTGTCCCACTAGGTTTTCTTTCTTTCTCTATTTGTGAGAGATTACATTTATACATGGGTACCTAACATGGCCTCATAGTCGAGACCCATCCTTGCATAATTGATCCTAGGATTTTGGGAGTTCATCATTAACTCCTACAATACTATCTTAGCTATAATTACACACTTTATGTTTATCTTTGATATTTCAATTAGACCCAAACACTCAACATTCGAAGGGTTATCCTAAAGAGAGAATACATTGCTAGTCCTTACACAAAGTCATATATCAAAAAATAAAAAATAAAAATATTTTAGCCAAACAAATTTAACCATTTCAATTTGAACCATCAAATCAATTCTATATACATAGAGATTAGTTCCACATTCATGGACTTGAATTAGGCAAAGAAAACATGACTAGTTTGTAGATTTTGAGACACTTTCATCATATCAATTCCTATAATTTAATAAGATCGTGATCAAGTATATGTGTTGAATCACATAATAGATTTCTTGAGTGGCATTCAATACTTTGTAAAGATAAATCTCAAGAGAGGATATCACCATATTATGATTTGAGAATGAGATTAATAAAAGACAACATTTAGAATAATAGAAGGATTGCATGAGTGGCTCATGATGCCATTTGGTCTTGTGAACTAGAATCATGTTCGTGACTTTGATGAACAAGGTTGTCAATTTTTTTCTCAAAATATTTTGGTTATAATTAATAACATGTTTGTTGTGTTCAATAATATGGCAGAGGAGCATCTTGCACACATGTAGTATATGTTAGCATAGTTGGTGAGAGAATACTTTTATTTTAATATGAGTAAATGTACATTCATGTAGAAGGAAATTACAACTTAGGGTTTATAATATCATTAGGATGATTGAAGGTGAATTCATATAATGTTCTCATGATAATTAAGTAGATAGAGTGAAGAAACATGATGGAGGCTAATATTTTTATTGATTAGCAAGTTTCTACCAAATATTTATTAGGAACTTTAGGGGCGGGTTGAAGTGGATTATTTTTATTGAAAGCAATTTCATACTCTTGAAAATAATAGTTTGACCTAGTCTAGAGAAAACCCTTATTCACAAGGCAAGTTCATTTGAGAATGGTAGGTACATATCCAATTTCAAAATCTTAATATGGATTATCAAGAGGAATTTTTCTCAGAAAAAATGCAAACCTCAATATAGTTAAGTCCATAATAAAACTTTATTTATTTTTAAATTTAACATTTTATTTGTTATTTAATCTAAATATAATTAATTTAATATTATTATATTATTAATTGAATATTGATTTATACTAGAGTGCTCTCATTTCCGTAAACATATCTTATTATATAACTTTAAAAATTGAAATAATTATGCTTTTAAAAATGACTTGCATTTACTTTTATTGTCTCTTGTTTATTATATCATTCATTTTTTTACTATTATTTAGAGAATCTCTATTTAGACCAATAAAATCTTTTAAAAATTTGCAAATAAATAATCACTATCCAAACTCATAAATTCTCCTAAACAATTACAAATACTTTATTCTAGAAAATAAAAATTATTTATTACTTAATAAAATTGAAACCCACCAAAATAAATCTCATTAAATATGCTAACTTTACACCAAACTCAAAGAAAGAACTAAAATAACTAAAAGAAGGAAAAACAATTAAAAGAGCAAAGTTTTGAGTAAGTTCATTTTTTTATAAACAATTAATTAAAGAAGTAAAATTTTGACTAAGTCCAATTTTATGAATAAGTATCTTTATTATTAATAATAAAATAATATTAGAAATTGGTGAAAAAAATGTCCTCCAAAATCCAAACCTGGCCCAAGAGAATAATATACAAGGGAAAGCATTACCCCCCACTTTTGACTAGTTATTCATTCGTACAATTTATGGAGAACGCATTACGCGTCATAACCAGGAAAGGGAGTTTTATATTCAAGTTTTAGAAGCTTTCTTAACTGGTAAGCAAGTGGTTTATATGACACCACATATGAGTCGGAGAAAAAATAGTGCTAAAAATAGCATCTCTACTGCAAGCTACGGTTTTCCACCATCCGAATGCCTCCACTTGAGCTGTCAAATGTCTCTTTTCCAACTCAATCTCCCCCAAATACAATCGCATGGCAACGTCACTGCTCATGGCGCTCTGCAAAGTCACTCCCATATTCCCCACATACAACCCAGGCAGAATGCACTCGAATCCTGCAACCCCTTTCTCTCTTGTCAAAACATGAAATTTGGATCCAAATCCCGATCCTCCCACTGCAGGCCCCCCCATAAACGCAGGAAGAGGTGAGTTTCTTAACATTGGGTCAACTAGATCTATGGAGCTAATGTCAAAAGGAAACATCTTGTTTAACACAATTCCTTTGCAAACCGAAGAGCTAACTGGGCATTGCAATACGAGGACCACAGCTTCTGAAAGGAGAGGATGGCGTTTCAATTCCTCGGTGGCCACCAACACGCATCCCTCTTCTATGTTGTTTATCTCATGCGCCCACTCTGCACTATTAAAAGTCCTCGGCCTCTGCTTGTCACGAGTAACCACCCTGGAATTCGCAGCTCTGAAGGTGCGCCAATCCTCCTCCTCCTGCTGCTGCTCTGTTGAGGGAGCCCGTGAATAATTAAAGCCCTCGATTTTACCAAAACTACCGCGCTTTCTTGGAGAGAAATTCTCAGAATCTCCGTCGCGTTTGGCTGCTGAATCCATGCACATTCTGATGCCCACACGCTCTCTGCTCCTCCGTCTCGACACTATAACTGCACACAAATGCAACGTGAGTGGATATTATCTATGACGACTCTAACTAAAAATCAAACGGTTTAACCAGGTGCGTTGTAATCAGCGTACTGATGTGTTTTACTCATTCTTCAACAGTTGTTACACTTAGTCTAAATAATCTGAGAAAATATGAAGGATTGCTTACATCTTGCACAGTCGCTCGCTTTGTTTACTGCTGAACATCGCCTGCCATAATTGCCTTGGTCGAACATGATCGTCGTCTTACTATTTCTTTGCATCTGCAAATAGCTGGGCGTCAAGTGAGCCATTTTGTTCCTGCGCTTTGACAAATGGGTGACTCAAACGATTTTCTCTAGAATTTTACCTTCGTTGAGGTGCCTTTGATATATAATAACCGGTCGGCAATAGAGTGCATCGAGAACACAGATTTGACCAAACCCCCCGCGTGCGGACCTCGTGCAACATAACACGCGATGAATCGCAATGGGATGATGCTCTTAGAAAGTTGAGGCTAAGCAATAATTTTTAATTAAATTCACAGTGTTTCTTGTCGCCCACGAATGCTAAATACAACAGACAGTCGACATTTCAATCTCGAAGAAGGGCGAAAAAATATGTTCAATTAAATATAATATTAGTGCACATGACCCATTCAGTTGTAAGGACTATATGTTTTAAAATATAGGAATTTAGTTAATGGATTTTTTTCAATTGATGATGAAGTTGAATGGTTGTAAATGAGTTTTTGCATTGACTAAGTCTTGTTGAATGTAAGACCTCAACTTAATAAGAGACGAGGTTGGGATTATGTCTCATATAATTTTGGCAGAATGTATACCTCTAAGTCTGTGGCTCTTAACCAAAGAAGGTTCAATTTGAAACATTGACATAATGGATACTCTTCAATCCCTGACTCTCAACCAAATAGATTTCAGCCTAAGACTTTCTTTTTACCAAAGTACCACCAAAAAAGACGTCTCCCTTTCATTAAACATCAAAACAAATTACATAATAGTCTCCTCAGTCCAAGATAAAAGATCATGATGAGAATGACTTCAATGACTTCTTCTAAACTCTTAATCTGGGTAGTGGAGAAAATATTGTCTACATGACTAATGAAGAAAACATAAGTCTGCATGTTGTTCTGGCTTAAACCTTCTCTCATGAATGTGATGGACTGCTTCATGTCTTCGTTACCTCTAGCCACCGAGATGCATATTGCATTACCAACCATTTCTTGTTTCCTGTCATGACTTAACTTGGATAGAGCCTTCACCACGTTGTCCCTCTAATCGAGTAATATAAACTTATTCATGGCTTGTTCGCCCCACTCAAATTTTCAAGAGGTGCGCACAATGTTTTACAGAAAACACTCCATGATCTTTACATTATGTACATGGGCATGTGTCAGATGCTTCTCCCCGATAATGGCTCTGATTTCTTCTTTCGTAACGTTTGATTGGATGTCGAACACTTCCCTCAACTGCTCTGAGAGATTCTACATTTCATTTGACCCTTGGATCTTGAGGAATTCCGACATTATTTTTGTTGACCACCACACATATGCCCATTTTACTGTGCTTCTCTTTGAATACCCGATATCCATTCGAGTGTATGAATTTAACATCCTACTTATGTTTCCTCGAAAAATGTTGATTTATGTGATGTCCTCTTACCGCTTAAACCTTAGGTCCTTGCCATATCTGTGTATCCATATATGTTTGCTACTGCTTGGCCTACAAATCCGTGGATTTTTTTTTTTTTTTAATCAGGCCAATCTTCAACAACTCGTCTGATGATCGCATCCTCCTCCTTGTCAATTGCATGATTCGAAAGATAGTCTACAACCTTGTTTGCATCTCTATAAGCGTGGCTCAATTATAACTGTGATCATCTCCACGTTCAACCTTAGACTTTTATTCTGATGTGAAATAACTACTTTTTATGTTAATTTAACATAAAACCTTTTCAAAAGTTAAGTTTGAGCCCCTATTTTTTTTTAACATTCCTTTACAACTACAAAATATTTGGAATAATAATTTGTATCTTTCACTTGTTATATTCAAATTAACGTAATAAAAAGAGTCTTCATAATTTTTATAAATTTAGATTTAGTAAGTCCTTTTATGAAGATTTTAAAGATAATTATGTTTAGAGAGATTAGTGGATGTGAGAATATTATGAACTTGAATTTACTCAAAGCTCTCAAACATGAAATTTTCTTCTAGGAAAACTTATGGATGTGAAGCATGTGTTAATATACAATTTAACATAGTTATAATTTTGAATCTATTAATTTAACTTGTGCATTTCCATGCCCTTTTTACAATGGATATGTGTTGACCTACAATTGTTCATAGCTAATCAATGGCTCAAAATACAATTGATGAATAAATGAGCATGGATTTATACTAACTTCTTATAGTAAATTGAATTCAAATATCATAGAATAGATAGGGATCCAATATCAAGCATATTTTGTAGAGATGAATCTCATATGTGGAACTTCTAAGATGTATTAGTGTAATGAATAGTGGTCATTTAAGATTTAATTAATATGAGTTGATAAGTAAAGTTGAGGGAGAGACATAATTAGATTAAGATAGTAAGTGGTTATTCTAGACATTAAAATTACTCTCCTAATAATTGATCTTTAATTATCATCATACCATCCATTAAAATTAATCACATTAGTTTAGCAATGCATATAATTAATTAATCAAATTTATTAATCATCATTTATTAGCATTTACTAAATAATTATTATCAATTATCATTTTAATTCATTATTATTATTTATCATTTAAATTCATATTATTTAATTGAACGATAGCTAATTATCCATTTTCAATAGATACTTTTTTATTTTCACCTCATCAGTTATCACCATCTTTGTGTTTCATAGGAAAAGTGATCTTAGATCTAACTAGGAATAGCTACTTTTCACTTACAAAGCATTTAAATTCAAATCGGCAAGGGAATGAGATTAACTTGCAACTTAAAAAGTGAGTCAATCAGCCTTAGATATGAGTTCTTTAGGGGGTCAAGAATGGATTTTTTGATGAAATAGAATGATGCAACTAGTTAACTATGAAAATACAATATTCTATCACGACTTATAGAAAAATGGAAACTAACAAAAAATTGTGACTTCCAAAAAAGTAGAAGGAAGACAAAAAGGCACCTAACCTATGAATTTGAGGCAAATTTTGTTGGAAAGAGGTGCCTTGGGTGCCCTAGACTAAGACCCTAATTCCAAAAAACAAATTGCAGTCTTGAGGTGCCTAGTTTGTAACTCCTCTCTAGATTTGGTTGTTAGATCTTCGTCTTTTAGCAAGATAATGGAGTTTTTGTATCTAGTCAAGTTGTAGGATGTGAATGCATAAATGAGAAAATTATCTTCAATCTTCTTCTAGTCCTCTTTAGATCTATACATGCACATTCAAAAGGAGAGGAAGGGTTGTGTCATATAGGAGCTTGCCTCTATCAAACCCCATGCTGGTATTTCTACCTCCACAATGGAAAAATTGATGATAAAGAGAGCTTATCCTTTTGAGGGATAAAGGCTGAATGATAAATGAATGATGAATCAATAACTTGTTGCAACTCACCACACAAATCTAATCTCCTTAAGGGACTGAAGTCATGCATATCACCTTCAAGGATTGATTGTAGTTTTTCTTGATTTGATTTGAAGACCTACATGTGTTAGTGCTAAAAAAATAAATCGTCACAAAACATGGACAAACTTACATAAAAAAAATGATGAAGGATTGACATGATGCTTGACTGAAAATAAGGCTACAATAATGTTGATAAATCTTCTCTTGACTATCCTTCACTAATTTTATGTTCTTCCATTTTCTCAATAATTTCTCCTTAGGATTAAAATGGTGAAAATACTATGCATTTATATGCAATTCTTCTAATTTCCTAAAAAATAAATCTTGATAGTCGACATTTAGGATTTGAATTTCAAATAAAAATCCACCAACTCCAAAATATTTAAATTTGCGACCATTTTAAGAGGACAAGGGCACCAAGGGTGGGGTCATCCCACAATAATGGGTTACACTTTTTGGCCAAACTTGACATTGAAAGCAACAATTTGAGAAAAATCTTCACTTTCCAACACATATAGTAGGTAAACTGTTAGGGGTGTTGGCAAGAAGTGGAGTCCACTTTTTGGCCAAAAAGTGGAAGTGTTCTCCCTAATTTTTAGAATTTTACACATTTGACACATTTGACTTTAAAATTTGAAGCACTTAGAGATGGAATCTTCAAAAAAGTCACTAATCATAAAATGTAGTACTTAGAGTCTAGTTTCCAAATATGTAATTTATTTCAATACCCAGATGGTACAAATTGAGTTTTAATGAAGAAATCAATTAAAGGATTTTGGCTAGAGTTAGAGAGAAATAGGAGATTGTTGCGTTGGCTAGGGTTTAGCATGTTGCGTGTCGGGTCTGACCTTCAAGAGTTGCCAAGTGGGGGAGGCCTTACCCTCCCCCACTCGGGTAAGTTCTGTTGTGAGTACCGTCTTCTGCCTTGGGGCTTTATTCTACTGTTTCCTCTGCCATATGTTGTATATTTGTTGTTTAGTGTGTTTTGCATTTGCTCTGGTTTTGATAGCCGAACCTGCCTCGGCCCCGTCCGTGGTAATGGATGGGGATACAGAACCCCCATACCCCAACTCGTTTGATTATGTGCCCCCATCCCCACCGATTAGTGTCTCTAAGTCGTTTAAAGAGGTCTTTTCCAGTGGTAGCCTAGAGATCCCAGTCGATGCTTATTTTTTGGCTAACTCTGGTTGTAGGGCTGGCGGTGGCGACAATGCTACATGGCAAGGTGAGTGCTCTCTTACACCTTTGAAAATCAAATTAACTCCAAATGATGGTATGAAAGACATTGTTAATGGTGAAAGAAATAGATTAAAAGAAACAACAATATTTTTGGCTACTATTGATCCAAACAAAATACCTGCAAGGAAATACATTGATTCATGGTTTACAAACATTTGGGAAAATAAATTTGGAATTATTTTTAATTTATGCAGAATGCTTAAAAAATATTTATTTGTATTTTTTTTAATTCTCATGAGATGTAGACTAAAGCCCTGGCTAAACCATATTGGAACCTAGGTGGCTGTGCATTCAGAACCCTAGCTTGGTCACCGACAACCATTTCTGAGGAATTACTGGCTCTTTCATGCCCTAGGTGGCTTGTTCTAAAAGACCTACCACTTGAGTACTAGAGGCTTATCGCTCCCCTCCTTAGCCCTTTTGGAAAGGTTCTTCGAGTTGACCAGACCAGGGAAAATCTCACGCTGTGAATACCTCTTTAAATGGTCCAATCAAAGTCACCGAACGAGGTGCTCAAGCTGTCAGCAAGACGAAAAAATCATCATCATCAAACCCTAACGTGGACCCCCAGGTGAACCTTAATCCGTCAGAAATCTTATATCCTAGTCTGAGAAGTAATCCTAAAATTGATAATTTGTGCCCTTTAAATCCCAGCCCTGGTCATACTCAACCAAGTGATCTGCCTCTTCGAAACTCATTTGAAATTCTCTTTGGTGACCCATTTTCCAAAGAGAGAGCTAAGGAAAACCCTCTCATTGTGTGAAACTCGAAAACTGGGAGAAACTAGGAGGTGTTTGAGAAACTTAACGCCCAACAACTTGCTCTACGGGCTATCCGGGAAATAATCAAAAATATTTTTTTTAGGGAGGAGGCCCTTACTAGGGAAACTCAAGATTTGAACCTTACCCAGGATGGGGATTGCCTCAGGTTGGGAATTTCTAACCAGGATAGGGGTAAGGTTAGCACGATTAATTTGATCGGGGATTCTAGGACATCCCCAATGGATGACAGTTCTAAGTTGGATATTATCGGCATGCCTCCCAATAATTTGAGCCCCTCTGTTGTGGTTGTGGTCAATGTTGGGGATGCTATGTTCACCCCCAATAGTAATCTAATTCCTCAGGACAAGATTCATGCCACTATTGGGGATATCCTAGCCCCCCTGATCAGGTTATCATTTCTAACCTGAAACCCCCTGCTCTCACTCCAGCACTCCTTCTGAGGCAATTTCCATTGAGGAGGATTTTCCAGAGCCTATCAACCCTGGGCTTATGACCCAATTTGAGGACAAGGAAACTTTAGCGCAAGAGAATATCTTAGAGAGCCAATAGGAAATGGTTCCAAAAAGAGAATGGGACCCGAGAGGCCAAGGAAGACCAGTAAATCAATTCCTTCTCCTAAGAGTATGTTAATCTCTAAAAAAGAAAGAAAGAAGAGAAGTGTGATGGTGAAACCAACAGAGGAAAAAAGGTATGAGATTGAGGAAAAACTGTCGAAATGTTTCGAGCACTTCAGGCAGGACCATGAAGCCTCCCCAACGAACGTGGAAGATGAGTCTTAACTGTGTCTCTTGGAACGTCAGGGGACTAGAGTCCTCTGACAAAAAAATATGTGGTCAGAAGATTTTTAAACCTTGAGAAGCAAAAAGACATTGTTCTCCTCCAAGAAACTAAAGCAATGGGTTTTTTATTAGAAAACTGCTTAAAGTTTATTTGGAAAGATGCTAATTCCTTCAACACCAACCATGAAAAAGGGAGAGGAGGGGAAACCATCCTCCTCTCTTACAAATGGAAAACCTTTGTCACAAACCATTGATCCTCACCCTGTAGCAGGGATTTCTAGGTGACAATTGATAAAGATGGGCTTGTTTTCAGAGTTTGCTCCATCTATGCTCCTAATGATCACAAAGATAGGGCTACTTTGTGGCAACGACTCACCACTCTCCCAGAAATCCCATGGATCTTTGGGGGGACTTCAACATGGTTGGGCACCAAGAGGACAAGTGGGGAGGTGTTGACATGTCCTAGAAAGGAAACAAGAGGCATTTCTAGCAAAGGATGAAAAAAAAACTAAATCTTGTGGACCCGTTGGAAAAAAGCAAGGACTTTAGGGGTGTTTGATTTACCTGGTGCAATGCTCAAAAAGGGGATAAGAGACTCTACTAAAGGTTGGATGAAATTTATGTAAAGAAAGACATATTTGGATTTGTCCCCAATAATGAAGGGATTAAGGTCTATGTCTATCCTTACACCATGTCTGATCACCACCCAATCAGAGCTCAAATCTACCTAAACCCTGAGAGGCCTCCTACAATAAAGAATAAGGATGGTTTTTTGCTCAACACATACCTCCTAAAAGATAATGGTTGTTGGGATGCTATCACATCCATAAGGGAAATTAATAGATGGATGTTGAGGGAGTGTAGAGCTATTGACAGATGGAATAGAAATACCAAGGCTTGGAAAAATATGTTCCAAGTCATTGGAAAAAAGAGGGCTAAGGATTCGAGGAAGGAGGAAAATGCTTTAGAGTTATCCCTCCTTGATGCTAAAACTAAAATCCAAGCTAAGCCAACCAATGAAAG
>VDFB02168304.1:0-23148 GCA_007258455.2 Sequoia sempervirens
TGAAGGAAATTTGTGCAAAATTAAAGGTCCACAGAAGAATTTTCTTTTGCAGTTTGTGAAAATAGGGTATTTGGAAGACCTAGGACAAAAGCATTTATTGCAATTAAAAATTTAGGTGCACGAATGATAAAAATTCATTTCTATCCTTCATTTGTCACATTACATTTCAAGAAGAAGAAGGTTGGAGAGCTCTAAAGTGAACTTTGGTGAAGTTTGGGGAAGATTCAAGTTTGAAGGCGATTCGACAATCAAACCCTAATTTGGTGAAAGGTATTTATCTAAAAACTCGTGAACTTGAAAATTCTAGAAATGGTTGCTCCATTGGTAGTTGATATTAAGGATAGGCCCCATCCAAAATTAAAATGACACCCCTTCAAATCCATCGAAACAAAAAATTTAGGTGCATTTTCATCTATTTTGTATGGTGTTTTGCATATCAAAGATATTAGGGCATACATTCATGCAAATGTTGAAGAGTTAGGAAGCTCCCAACTATTGAATTTGTACACTAATCACATTGTGGGAGAAGGTTTCCATGTGAAACCTGAATTCGAAACTCTGGAGGAGAAGAAATTCACACAGATTGTAAAGTTTCTAGTGTTCAAAGAAAATTAATGGGTTTGGTATATATTGGTTGAGTGCATGCCGAGTTTATGTGGTTAAGTAAGCCTTTTAAGATCACAAAGGAAGCTATAAAGATTGTTACTAGTTTAAATTCATCTGGTGGGTTGCCCACATTGAAAGTTGTGAAGAATCAAACAGTTATAAATGCAACCGGTTTAGTGTTCGACAAGAGAGCTATGCAAATTGATGATATTATTGAAGTGGATGTGATATTTTCTTCTATGGTTATTGGGTACAAGATTTATCACTCTAGCTGAGACAATTCTATATCTGGTACTTCAATCTATGTAGCATATCAGATGGTCAAAGAAAATACAGATTATGACCTGTGTGAGTTACTCCAGAGCCAGTTAATTGAGAATCCTTACGAAACCAAGAAAGATAAGAAGAATTCCTTCAAGTATGGTAATTTGTTATTTTTATTCTTCTATTTCATGAATGAAGTTCTAGGAGTTGGAAAAGTTCATTGGAAAGGTGATAAACTAGTGATTGTTCAAATTAGAAACTTCTTGTATGGAATTGGTGATATCAAAGTTAGAAAAACTGCTATTTGGGGTTATTTCAAGAATTTTCAAAATGAGATGCAAGCCAGGGAAAGGATTCCTTCATCTATTGTGGAGAAATACAAGGATATAATTTGCTTCATGGTTGATATTGATCAATGTTTGATGGAAGCTACTAATCCTAGAACAATCTGGATAATGCCTATGGGTTATGAGGTTGAGAAACACATTCTGGAGCTATATGCTCAACACTTGTTGAGTAAACCTCGGGATTCAACAGAATAAAGGTTTGGAACCTTTGAGGAAAAGAATATGGAAGTTCATACACAATTGAAGAAGCCAATGATAATCCAAAAAGTAAGAAAAGAAGTGGAAGCTTTTGCAAAAAGCATGGGTATATCAGCTAAAGCAGTAAGCGAAGCCAGGAGGAAAAGAGAACAAGTTGAAGCAAGAGAGCCAGCTAGAACTGATTCTGCTAGTCCGACAACATCCTCTACCAGATCTAGATCCACAAGGAGCTCTACTCTGTCATCCGATCCTGCAAAGAAGTTAAGTCTTATGAAAGCTCAACTCAAAAAATATGGTAGAGAAGGAAAGAAGAAGAAGGACAAGAGAAAAAGAGTCTATGTTGTTTTTTCTAAAGATGAAGAAACTGAATCTGATGAGGAGGTAAGAGAAATCAAGCATAAGGGCTCAAAGGAAACAAAAGTCACTAAGGACAAGCCCTCTAGTGAAGAGACAAAAAAGAAAAAGATGAAAATTGACAAACCCGGTATGTTTGTAGAAGAAGTGGAAAAAGCCTTGATTAAGGATGGTAATCTTAGACCTCTTTGTGAATGGTATGACACCTTTGATAGTGTCAGTCAAAGAATTCTTGAGGAAGGAACAATAAAGTACTTGAATACTTTCAAAATGACTCATTGAAATAATGTTTGAGTTACCCAAAGGTCTGTATGAAGTTTTAGAAATGAGGAGAGTTAATGCAAGAACTAAAGAAGAGAAAATGAGAGAATGGATACTTGTTGATCTGTGTCTAGTGATTTCTATAGAAGAGATGAAGAATATTCTCAATGAAGCAAAAAGGGAATTTGAGAGAAAAACAAGGGTAAACAAGTTGACGATTTGGAAAATTGAAGAAGTTGCAAAATATATTGAGAAAATCCTTAAGGCAATTCTGTTGAAGAACAAATACAATGTTTTTTTTGAAGAAGTGCATATTGAAGATGCTCCATCTGGTCTGGTAACAAAAGAAGGAAAAGAAGATATATTTGAGGATACTTTGAATCCTCTTGACATACATGATGCTGAAATTTCTATGGAGACTAAAGCTCCTAAAGAGATGTCAAGTGAAGAAGTAGAAATTCCTAAAGCCCAAGAAGAATCGATGATTGAAGAAAAGAAGGTTGAAGCAAAGGAGGTTCATGTGGAAGCAAGAGACACTGCAAAGGCAGTGAAGGAATTTTTGGAAGAGAAACAAGAAGAGTTTGATCCTGAATTGATTAAAGGTCCTATCAACTCAACCACTTTATCTCCCATTGAGAAACTAAAAGTTGCATCATTTGCTCAAGCCAAGGCAAGGGAAGAGATTTTTAAAATATCATATTGAAGATAGTGAGCTACTAAATCTTGCATCTAGTATTCTGGAAAAGATCATGCCTACATATGTCAAGGATTCATCGGATTCTTCATCCGGTCAACTAAAGAAACTTGTCAATTCTATAAGTACTCATTTTGAGTCACTTGAGAAGTCAGCTATGGATAAGGTTCAAAAGGAATTTGATGCTAACAGGTTTGGTAGACTAAAGGGAATGATAAATCTTTGTTAGCTACCTGTATAAAGAATATTCAAAGTGCTTTGTTTGAAGGTGGAAACATTTACAAGTCATGTTTATATTTGTCTAAGTTCACTAAAGACACTAAAAAGAAACTAAAGGAATATGAAAAATAGTTAGCAAATATCTCTCAAGCATTTGATCCTCTAACCATTTATGTTCGAAAGCAAGAAGGTCAAGTCATATCCCTGCTTGACAAGATTAAAATTCTGAAGCATGAAGAAGGAAAATTTGCTGAAAGGGTTTGTGAGTTAAGAGGACTGATTGGTCCCAAGATGGAGACAATGCTTAGTGCATTGAAGGAAGCACAAGATGCTATGGCAGTCAGTGATCCAACAAATCCTGAATCAACAAAGATGTAATCCTATCTATTATGTGGTCACATGACTATTTTGGAGAGTCTCAAAAAGAGTTGGGACACTAGTTTGAGCTTGTTGAAGAGTAATTTTACAGACATATTCAAGGTTATGTAAGTTGTAGAAGCATGTTTGTACATATGCATTTTGTTCATAGCAATTTTGTTTGATTTTTGGTATGCGGATTCCCACCTTTTCCATTGATGTCAAAGGGGGAGAGTGGGATAGTGAAAAATTCCTTAATCATCTCAGGGGGAGTTGTGTTTTGAAATATTGAAGGTTTGCAGTGTAATTCATGTTGGTACTGATCCGACACTTAGTCATCAATAATCTCCTTTTCTTCCCCACCACAACACCATAGCAGAGGATAAAATCGTTCCTCACTAACGCACAACTTCATCCCATAAAAACACTCGAGCCAGTGCTCACTATGAAATTCCTCTGGTTGATCGATGGCTCTAACAGAATCATGATACTGAAGAGGATTCTCTAATTCTATAATACTTGGTTGGATGCCAACCCACTTATCATTATGATCTTAACATTGAGTAAGGCCAAATGTCGTTGCTAGGATGATGTAGGGAAACAATGTAAAATAGTCACAATAGAATGACAGAACAAATGATGGCTAAGGCGAAATAAGCTAGCAACAACGAAAGGAATGCAAGAACCTGCCATAGAAATGTAGTGCAGGGGGAGGAACGCGGGAGGTAGTGGTGTGGACATCATTAATAAATGGCCTCAAGACTACGAAAGCCCACCAACGAACGCCCACGAAGCCCAACAATACCCACACCTTGAGCCTGCATGTTAACTTTAGTCTGCTAGTAATTGCGTTCCTCCTTTTGGGATTTCATGAATCTTTATTTATGTAGTAATAGCGAGTGAGACGTGAACACGAGTGACAACCATTGTTTTATTCTCCCATCCAAGATCGATCTCCCCTAGCCTAGCCAACGTATGGATGAAATTCCCTCCTTCGCACGAGCTTTTTCATTCCAATTTCATAGACCATTCAAGACTAAATTTTGGTTAAGAGAAAACTTCCTTTGAGTGTTGTCTTACTTTTGCATGTACAATCACCAATGGTGTCAATCATCGCCCCGAGAAAAAAGAGCACCCTGCACTAACCTACATTGGAATACAAAAAATAGGAGATGGTGTTGGCGAGAGACACTGCACATGTCATCTGGTGTTGTCATTGATGGCAACCCTAGTCACTGATTTGATTTGTACATCAGCATTTGATCATACCAGAAGTCAGATTGAAGCTAAGTGATTAACTGTCAAGCTAGAACAAAGCATCCAAAAAAATTGTGTTCATCAATTCCTATGCAATTTTTTGTTATTATTTTGAGTTGTGGATCTCAGTGAAGGTTTTCAAATGTATGATCTATGTTATCTTTGAATCATAGAGCCTCGTATCGATTTGTGTGAAAGTTAGAAGATCTGGTTGATTGATTTTTTGTTTATCATTGCAAAAGGTTGACTAAGTGAATGTAGTGTGTTGTGGATCTTTGAGGAGTAATTGTTTAAGTATTTTTGTGTTTGAGCATGTTGATTTGGGCCCTCACTATGTTGTGGCCAACTTTGGTAGGTACACATTGAAATTTATTTATGGATTGAGCCGACAGTTTGTAAATATTTTATGTTTTGTTGAAGCCAACATGTGGTTAATTCAATCTTTAGTTGCAGATATATATAAGTGGTCATTTACATCATTTTGAGGTATGGATGAAGTGTGTTGATGTGTGATGCGAAAGTCAGAAGGATTGTAGACCGAATATGAACATTTTCACTTGTGCATAAAAGGATTTGTGATGTGAATTAAAGCAGATAGAGCAAAAGAGCAGAATCAGATAGAAGGTCAAGAAAGTGATTAATGTGCTTAACCGAAACTATAATCAGGCATTAGAAGATGCTATTTTGTCAATTCAAATCTTCTGGATGTAATCCAAATCTTTTGTAAGACAGTGAACCTTCTTTTGTATTTGAGCAGTGAGCTCTAGCCAGTGTGCCTAAATGTATGTGCATTCTCCTTTTGTAAACACTTATTTGAGTACTCAAATCATATTGTGGATTGACCTCCATCATGGTTTTTCCCCTAACAGGGTTTCCACGTAAAAAATCCTTGTGTTATAGTGTTGTGGTTGCTTGTTTTATGTTCATGCATCTTTCGTTTGGTTGAATGTTATAACCACTTTAAAGATCAGATTAATAAAGTTAAAATTGCAGAACACTGATTCACCCCCCCTCTTAGTGTTCCTTGATTCCAATAGATGGATCGCTGATGCCCACAAGTATGTATAGCCTCGAAACACAAGAATAATCAGACTCCTTCCCACCATTATTTAGCATGAGTTGGTCGAGCATAATAATATCCTGGTTGTGATAACCTCGTCCTTAATGATACATTAAAATCATGTGGTGGTTATGTGAGCGCAGATGGAAGGACGCGGGGGGTTGGTAGGAGAATTCCATCATTAATAGAGGAGAGTGAGGCGACATCAAAGAAAAGCCATCAAATGGCACTGCTAATGTTGTATCTCGCACGAGAGACCACCGTCGGGCATGCTTTGGGTAAGATGGAAACGTCCAAGGTAGTGTGACCAAAGGAATGATTTGTATGATGTCTCTTTGTTGGTATCATTCATTGTCTTTGCGTGAACGACCTTGTTCTTAAATGTATCTAGCACTCATCGATATTCAAATGGCCACCCAATATTTTCTGTAATTCGAATTCGGGATGTCACCAACTTGGCCACTCTGCTTGAATGAACCATTGATGTTTTATAACCATCCCCCCTTGGTAGGAAATGATAGTAGATTATTAGCAATATAGCCACTTGTGGAAGGGAAGGGCAGAGCCATTGTTAAAGAGAGCCTTGTCAAGACAACTTCGTAGAAACAAAGATCCACATGAGTTCCTCTGCCAATGAGATAGACTGTGGGTTCTACATAATGTGAGGTCGTTATTTGTTTGTCATTCCCATAACAACTTTACTGTGACATCCCCCCACATATCACCACCTACATTGATAGAAAGAATACTTGGAATAGGAGCAACACGTGAAACCATCTTCTCACTAATCCTCTTCCTTTCTTCGTGGCTCCACTTAGAGAAAATTGTGGGAGCATCTTCCTTTCTTTAGTGACAAAGCTTGATCAGGCATACTGAAATCTTTATTGGCATAGATGGAAGGATGTGAGGCTTTTAATACTCCTGGTTCTTTGCCTTTTGATTGATTGGGACCAATTCTTCATGATTGGGTTAGTTGGTTGAAGGCTTGAACATACTATTTTGAATCCTTCGATCATTACCAGTATACCTGAAACACCATATAAATTAGTAGGAACAACACATGGGATTACTAGCATCGATAAGGAGAGATTTATGGAGAACAACTCTTACTCATTCGTTATCTCGCCAAAATTGTCCCATGTCCTCAATGTGTGATCACATTTCGCTTAAAATGCAAATTTGAGATTCAACACGAGGTCTTCCTAGCAACATTATGTTTTCATCAGTCTTCCCTCCCCTCTAAGTTTGTTTCTTTGCATGAGACCATTCCTAACCAATTTGGGACCGTCATGCCCAATCACTCAGCCTGCCAACATTTAATCATCCGTCCAACATTGGCCCATACCCAGATCAAGCAAAACTTGTAGGAAGACAAAGAAATCCATTCTACCGAGGAAACTAGAACTGTGGGCAACGACTTGAGGAAAGTTGTCAAAACAACATCATAAGCAGCAAGTCCCGCATGGCCAGAGTCTATCCGTGCGAGATGTTCTAAGCTAGACCAGAACAGTCAACCAAGCAACATGCGGATGCCGCATATCTATTTACCACAGAGGATAATTCAACTTCTATCATTTCAGTATGCCTACTCTATGGCCTCCTCCATTGTATTGAGCTTCACCTCACCTAATGATGTATGTCATTCTCTATTGGTTTCATTTTCTTATTCACCTCCCCGTTCCTAAACTCTTTCATCCCTGCAATTTTTGTTTTGGTTCCTAGGAAGTGGACCTTGGGCCATTCAATATAAATCATGAAACGATGAGTGTGAAGGCATTTCCCAAGTTTCCAATGGAATAGTATGCAGGTACACTGGGCAAGAAGGTCCTTCTAAAGATACTAGTAGGCGAATGTGTGTGGACGTTCGAGGAAAGCTGGTGAAGGAACGACAAAGGGCAGGCGAAGACCTACCTTGCAGCTCCTGCATGTATGATTGTCATCAGTGCCCATCTGAAGGTCATTACTTGTAATGTGAAAAGCTTCATCGTGTGGAGATGAGGGAAACTTCTGCCACTGAGATTGCCATCTAGGAATCTGACACTATTAATCATGAAAACAATTGTGAAGTTTAGAACAACGCGGGTGGACGATACGGGTAAGCCACATATGAGCGTCATTTTGTGATGACGGAATGGTGAATGACACCCACCATGAGGAAACCCGCAAAAAGATAATGGCTCTGGTGGGTTGTAGGTCCACGAAGCAAGGAGGCAGTGAAGGTTTGGCATCGTGGGGATGACCTCCTGTAGGTGGCAAGCAACTAGGGCAGATCCACCAGCAAGTGTGGACCTAAGAATTCACCACAATTTTATGATTTCATCCTAAGGAAATGGTTCATGTGGGTCCCACCTAGCAGAACGACGTAAAGGCTCAGCCGTTTGACAACGGTGATCGGGTGAAGGCAAGCCGTGCATAAAGATCTGTGACCATTTTGGTCTTAGGAAATTTGGAAGCAATGGGGTCAACTTCAGCAATGGCAATGACGAGAATGACCGAGCCAATGTGGAGCCCACTATGCGGGTGGAAGTCAAGGGGCGACTGTGTCAGAACGGCGAGACGGGAACGAAGCCCCACATAGGGTGACCCACAATTGTAGGTCCGCGAAGGTCGACAGATGCATTGACAAAAATGGGTGTGGAGTCCACACGTCAGGCAAATGTAGGGACTTGGTTGTAGGCCAATGGCGAACGACAAGAGGAGACCCACGAATGCAGGTATGTAGGGTTCGATGGGCGTTAGGGCAGTGAGCTAACTGAAACCCACAAGACCCAGCCTGCAAGAGCTAATGACTTAGTGAAAATTAGGTAGGTGAAGCTGGCCAATCATTTTTAGGTTCGTGATCGACTTGGGCTAGGAAACGGGGGCACAAAAAGTGAGACAAGTGCAAAACAACCTATCGGGAGAAAGAACGACCCGTTAGGAGCGAAAAGAAAGAGCATCCCTGGCTTCGGCAGGGCATGTGTACAAAACATGCACAACAGTAAACAAGTGGATTAAGGGATACCTATGAAGTTATGTGTCAGGGCAGCAACATGCTTGGATCAAATGGTTGCATTTAGGTGAGTATTGCTACAATACCACCTACCACATGTCGATTGGCATGTCTCCCTTCAAAACCTTATATGGGTATGATGCCCTATCATTTGTAGATTTGGCCTTTGAAGATAGTAGGGTCCCACAAGCCAAGGAGACAATGCAAAACTATCAGGATATTCTCAAGGTATTGAAGGATAATCAACAACATGCTCAGAACCAACAGAAAATGTATGCAGATAGGGATAGAGTTGAAAGATCATTTGAGGTTGGAGACTTAGTTTTTCTACATTTGCAGCCATACAAACAATCTTCATTGAAGAAAAGTGGTGCAGTAAAACTTAAACCGCACTTTTATGGACCTTAGAGGATAGTGAGAAGAATTGGTGAAGTTGCTTTTGAATTGGAACTTCCTAAGGGCGGTAAGATTCACAACGTCTTCCATGTTTCTTGCCTCAAGAAGGCACTAGGTCAGTAGGTTGTGGCATCTCCTGAGCTTCCACCACTTCATGAAGAAGTGAATTTGGTGTTACTTCTTGAAGGTATTATAGATTGGAGAGAAAGGAAGCGAAGGAATAAGATGATTCGAGAATATCTGATCAAATGGAAAGATCTTCCCATTGACGATGCAACATGGGAAGGGGAAGAGATTCTTTAGCACCCCAATTTGATATTGCTAGAGGACCAACAATCTCGAGAAGGGAGGACTATAATGTCCTCCTTTTCCTAGCATCACTTTTGGAGACATTTTTCTAATCTTCTATTTCCTGGGATTAGAAATAAATTAAAGTTTAAAGGAATAATATAAATAATTAAATGGGGGCTAAAGTTGGATGCTAATATTTAATTATTTATTGAGTTCGATTAAGTGGGTCCTTTTTAAGTCACAACTTCCTCTTTCTTTAGGTGATTCCCATGGTGGGGAATAAATCAAAAAAAAATTTGATCTAGGATGAAACCCTTGGCGCTGAAAATATTGGAACAGAAACCCCAGATCTTGGCATCATTCTCTGTGGACGATTGTGATGGATGTGTAAGCTCAATGCATAGAGTCTAGTAGAAGCATTCTAGGTAGTCATAGCAATCTAGGTGGAATCTAGAAGGATGCGTTACTCTTAAAAAGGTGAATCGCAACATACTATGGAAGAAACATGGTCTAGACTTCAAAGATTTGCTGCCGGTTGAAAGACACGTGAAATTTGGAGTTGATTCTTATGTGTGATAGTGTTGGAAGATTTTCTATGATAATGTGGTTCCTATCATAATTTTTGGTCGCACACTCAGTAGTTCTTAAACTTTAGATGGGCGAATCTCCCAAGTTTCCTATTCATTGATGCTCATTGTCAATTTCTGCAACTTTCTTTATAGTTTTTAGGTGATTCTCAAGACATTTAAATTATAAATAAAATTGCAGTAAAGGCCCTTGATTCCATATGTTTTCATTCTCTGAGTTGTTCTCTATTTAAATATTTCATTGCATGTAACTAGTTGAATTAAAAGCATTTTTAAATCTAAGCATTGCTCTTGCGAATTTTTGAGTATTTTGTTAAGTACATCCTCAAATTAAATTGTAAATTTCAATTGAAACTCTACATACTCCTGGGAAAGTATATTTCATCCCCTCCTCTTCTCTCCTCTCTATCTTACTTCTCTCTCCATATCTCCCTCCCTTTCTACCCTAATCCCTCAACCCTAAACCCTCAACCCCTATACCCTCTACCCTATACATTGGACCCTCAACCCTCAACCCTCAACCCTCAACCCTCTACCCTCAACCCTCAACTCTTAAACCCTAAACCCTCTACCTAAAACCCAATACCCTCTACCCTATACATTGGAACCTCAACCTAATCCCTCAACCTTATACCCTCAACCCTTAAACCCTCTGCCTTCTACCCTCAACCCAATACCCTCTACCATCAACCCTAATCCCTTAACCCTATACCCTCAATTCTCAACCCTCTACCCTATACATTGGATCCTCAACTCTCATCTCTCGTTGTCCTTCCGTCCTCTTCTCTCCTTTCTATCTCACTTCTCCATCCATCTCTCTCTCTCCCTCTCTACCCTAATCCCTCAACCCTTAAACCCTAAACCCTCAACCCCTATACCCTGTACCCTATACATTGGACCCTCAACCCTCTACCCTCAACCTTAAACCCTCAATACTCAACCCTTAAACCCTAAACCCTCTACCCTCTACCCAATACCCTCTACCTTACACATTGAACCATCTATGCTAGATATTGGAACCTCAACCCTAATCTCTCAACCCTACACCCTCAACCCTCTACCCTCTACCCTCAACCCTTAAATCCAAAACCCCTAAACCCTATACCCTTTACCCTCTACCCAATACCCTCAACCCTATACCCTCAACCCTAGAGGTCCTCAACCATATACCCTCAATTCTCAACTATTTATCCTATACATTGGATCCTCAACCCTCATCTCTCTTTGTCCTTCCATCCTCTTCTCTCCTCTCTATCTCACTTCTCCCTCCATCTCTCCCTCCCTCCATCAATCCCTCTCTACCCTAATCCCTCAACCATATACCCTCAACCCTTAAACTCTCTGCCCTAAACCCTAAACCCTCAACCCTTAATCCCTCAACCCTCAACCTTTAAACCCTAATCCCTCAACCCTCAACCCTCTACCCTCTACACTATACATTAAACCCCGAACCCTCAATTCTCAACCATCTACCCTATACATTAGATCCTCAACCATAATCCCTCAACACTATACCCTAAAACCTATATACTCAATCCTATACCCTCAACCCTCAACCCTAATCCCTCAACCCTAAACCCTTAAACCCTAAACCTCATCCCTCAACTCTTAAATGCTTAAACCCTCAACCCTTAAACGTTTAAACCCTCAACCCTCTACCCTATACATTTGTCATAACCCAATTTTTATTGCATTTAAATTATAATATGATAAATTAAATTATTGAGGAAATTCAATATGTTGAATAAATTTTTTTGATATTTTTGAAAAGTTTGAAAGAAGTTGATCGTCGTTTGACTATGTGATATTTTGAACTATCTTATACTTTATCATGATTGAACACTACTGATGAACTATGTAAGTGTAAATGTGTGCAATTGTAGGATAACATGTTGAAGAATGTGAACATGATTGAAGTAGGATCCTTTAGCTGGATCGAACAGTAAGCTTGAGGGAATCTGGGTGCACACACCACAAATGTCATGTTGTTTGAATTTGAAAATTCATATAGAATATTTTATTGACTTGATTTGAATTGATTCAATGATTGAAAAAAAAATTGTGGAACGTTAAACATATTATTTCATATTCAAATTGTTTATTTTGATCTTGTGTGTGTTCAAATTTGAAAGAAAACGATAGCATGGTTAAGCACATATATGTATGTATTTTAAAAAAATGTGCTTAAAGGATAAGAATTTCATTTAGAGGATATTATTTGAATAAAATAAAAGCTTATTTTAGTATTTGAAAGAGATTAAATGCTACATTGTCAAAAAAATAATTAAAATATTAATAATTAAAATATACACACATATATCTATACACACATGTATAATATATGTGCACACACACACACACATATGTATATATATATATATATATGTGTATATGTATATATACATTCCATATAAAAATTGAATATGGATTAAAATTATAAATCGAAACTGTTGATTTCAAATAAAATCAAATGAGGACATAATGGACGAGTGGCCTGTATCCAAATTTAAGGCCAAGCTAATTAAATTTGAATAAGTGGGGCTACAAATTAATGTCAATTATGAAAGAAACGACCCCCATATCATGTGAACAAGAATGAAAAATCTTTCTATTTTGAAAGAGGAATCATTGGCAAAAATCAGGCAGTGGTGACGAGTATCTAGGGAGGAAGAAAGCAAGTGACTCGACAGTGTTGGAAATTGAAGGAAAAAGTTGAGGAAAAGCTTCTATGTAAATCAGTTTTGTTTAAAAACATGCATGATTTCTTAGTAATCTCTAATAAAAACACTTGTAATTATCATTTCAATATGGCGATTCTTTTAGAATCAGTGGTAAATTAATAAATATCTTAAAAGTGTCAATGAAATTGGCTTGGAGCCGAGTCATTTTCTTTTCATTTTTTTTCTATATGAAGATCAATAATTTTCTTGTTCTATGACACCAGGGCCTTATTGAGCATTCTTTCATGCTTTAAAATAGTGCATTTTCACCCTATTAGCATGCTAGTCAAGCATGGCCAAGCTAAATTTGCCATATATTTTTTGCCTATATCTGTAATTTCTTGCATGTGAGTTTATCTAGTCATTTTATGGCTATTCAAATTAAATTCGAATAGCAAAAGTTTGTGTTATATGAAACGATGTAAAATGAAATCATTAAATGTTCCCTTTAGGGAAACAGTTGTATTATCACTATTATCTTGTTTCATAGTATTTGTTTCCCATGTTGGCTAAGCCAAATAATGGATGTCGCACCCTTTAGGTGTATGGATTAGTTTGAAATCATAGAGCAATAGAAATTCATTGTTGTTTAAGTCGCATCATTCACCTCAAATAATGGTGAAACGATTGTATATTGTTCCATTCTTGCATTATGTGTATCAATCTATAAGATCGACTAACTACATGTTATTGATCATAGGCAAATTCTTGCATATTGAGCTATGTATGCCATTAAAAGGAATTCATCAAAGATCCACCATTGATATTGTTTATGGTAAAATTGAATAATTGTTTGATTGTTGGTCATTCTTTGAAACAAAAAATGGCTTGAACATTTATTATAAATTTCTTGCAATCACTAATAGGAAACACATGTTTTTTTATAACCCTAGAAATAATGAAATCATACGAGACTCTCTTATGTTTATGTTGGTCTTAAAATGAAAAGTATGTCATTCAATACATTTATTACACAAGGATACTAGTATTGTCTAAATTTTTTAATACCAAAATGATGGAAACTTTGTTCGTTTGAATGTTGTACTGGATAGCCTAAAACTGTTAACAAAACATATTGACACTAGAACTTGTAAACTTCTTTGAAAAATATTGTTTTGCTATAAACATCATTTTGCTATAAAACAACATTGTTTTTCTATAAATAACATTGTTTTGCTACAAACAACATCATTTTGTTATTAACAACATTTGTTTTGCTACAGATAGCATTTGTTTTGCTACAAACAACTTTATTTTGCTACAAACAGCTTTGTTTTGATACAAACAACATATTAGTATGTAAGAACTATTCAAATAGATCTATTCTCATTTCTTGAAAGGAAAATTTACATCTTGTATTACTGACAAATGACATGTCAATTTGGAACATTGTTTTGAATGGAAGCAATCTGCTATAATGGTTTTTATTTCATAATGTATGCACATATATGTGTATGCGCATAAACCTTCGTCTACTTACATACACATACTTGTAACATACTTTCTTTTGTTACTTATTTAATTCATTCTTGAATGAATAATTAATCACATTGAATGTAATCATGTGACATGTGTAAGCAATGAATGGATAATGTATTGATCAGTTCCATTTGAATCATTTTTTTGATTTTATTTAAGTCAAGGAAATAAGTAGATTGAATTAATTTTCCATAGATACGTGTGTAAATAATATTCTCTTGTTTGAATAGAACAACAACACCTAAGTAGACTAGAGCACCTCAAGGTAGATGCTACTAGAGGGTAGATAGTTGCTATGGAATATCTATTCTATTGAAAGTTACCTTCTGGGACAGGTGTTGAAATGGAGTTCAAAGAGTATAGGTTTTTGCTTTATCCAAAGTCTATCATTTGTTGTTGCAACTTAATTTTTATGCTTGGCCAAACAATTAGCCCATTATGTATGTATGGACTTCGTGATAACACTCTCTACCATTCCTAGCATAGATATTGCATTTTTCTAAATCATAGATAGAGATGCATGTTGATGTTTGGGCATGCACCAGATTCCACCTTGCAGATTGTTCTCTTGCTAAACTTTTCATGTAGGGTCGGGCATTCTTCAAGTAGGAAGAATTCTGGGGAAGCGTAAGTTTCGTGGTTGGGAGGTAAAGCGCTTCAACCATGTTCTCGTTCGCTAGTGGAGGCGAGCGTCAATAGGAAACCTTGGATGTTTTTGTGATTATCATGGACTATTATGTAACCTTGATGTAAAATTGTGTATTGTATTGACTTTGTGACCTAATGAGCCAAGTCAACTTGGATATTATAATTAATGTTTGGAAATGAATACATATTATCATGACTCTTATTTTAATTAGACATGTGTTGGTATGATTGAAAATAGCTACTTAGTTATGTCTTTTTAAAATTAAATATTAATAATGTACAATTTTCAATAATATAATTAAGTAATAATTAGAATGGGATATTATAACATTAAACCCTTTACCCTATACATTTGAACCTCAAACCTAATCCTCAACCCTATACCCTCAACCCCTATCCATCTCTCTCTATCTATCTCACCTCTCTCTCCCTCCGTAAACCTTTAAACTCTCTACCCTAGTCCCTCAACCCTATACCCTCAACTCTTAAACCCTTAAAACTTCAACCCTCAACCCTCAACCCTCTACCCAATACCCTAAACCCTCAACCCTCAACCCTAATCCCTCAAACCTAATCCCTCAACCCTGAAACCCTTAAACCCTCAACCCAATACCCTAAACCCTCAAGCCTAAGCCCTCAACCCTTAAACCCTTAAACCCTCTACCCTCAACCCTCAACCCACAATCCCTCAACCCTAATCCCTAAACCCTCAATCCTTAAACCCTAAACCCTTAACCTTAATCCCTCAACCCTCAACCCTTAAACCCTAAACTCTCAACCCCTATACCCTCTACCCTATACATTGGACCTCAAACCTAAGCCATCAACCCTATGCCCTCAACCTTAAACCCTAAACTCTCAACCCTTTAACAGTCTACCTTCTACCCTTAACCAATACCCTCAACCCTCAGCCCTAATCCCTCAACCCTTAAACTCTCTACCCTAATCTCTCAGCCCTCAACCCTTAATTCCCTCAGCCTTAAACCCTCACCCACTCTACCTATACATTAAACCCTCAGCCCTCAATTCTCAGCCTCCAACCTAAACCCTAAACCCTCAACCCTATACCCTCTACCCTATACATTGGACCCTAAAACCTCAATCCTAAACCCCCAACCCTCAACCCCTTAAACCTCTACCCTCAACACTAATCCCTCAACCCAACCCTAAACCCTCAGCTCTATACCCTCAATTCTCAACCATCTACCCTATACATTGGATCATCAACCCTCATCTCTCTTTGACCTTCCCCCTCTTCTCTCCTCTATATCTCACTTCTCCCTCCATCTCCCTCCCTCCATCCCTCCCTCTCTACCATAATCCATCAACCATATACCCTCAACCCTTAAACTCTCTACCCTAAACCCTCAACCATATACCCTCAACCCTTAAACTCTCTACCCTAAACCCTCAACCCTTAATCCCTCAACCCTCAATCCCTAAACCCTCAATTGTCAAACCTTAATCCCTCAACTCTCAACCCTTAAACCCTAATCCCTCAACCCTCAACCCTTAAACCCTCAACTCTCTAGCCTCTACAATATACATTAAACCCTAAAACCTCAATTCTCAACCATCTACCCTATATATTGGATCCTCAACCATAATCCCTCAACCATATAGCCTAAAACCTATATACTCAACCCTATACCCTCAACCGTAATCCCTCAACCCTAAACCCTTAAAACCTAAACCTCATCCCTCAACTCTTAAACCTTTAAACTTTCAACCCTCAATCCCTCAACCCTTAAATGCTTAAACCCTCTACCCTCTACCTTATACATTGAAACCTCGACCATAATCCCTCGACCCATATCCCTCTCTCTCTATCTATCCATGTCACCTCTCTCCCTCCCTCTCTCCTACCCTCTCTAATTGTCTCTATCTACCCTCTCCCTCTTTCTATGTCCCTCTTACTGAATCAATCCCTACCACTCTCTCTCTCTCTCTCTTCATCACTCCATCTCTCTAGCACTCCCTCTCTCTCCCTATCTCTCAAGTATCTCATGCCCACCCCCTCTCTCAGGTCTCTCCCTCTAGCACCCTACCTAGGAAACTCTCTCTCTCTCTCTATCCCTCCCACCCTACCTAAAAAAGTCCCTCTCTCTCCCCCTCTCTCAAGTCACTCCCTCCCACACCCTCTCCCTCTCTCAGGTCTCTCTCTCACTCCCTCTATCTCCCTATCTCTCAAGTCTCTCCTTCTCACCCCCCCTCACACTCTCAAGTATCTCCCTCTGGAAACCTACCTACACTTAACTCTTTCTCTCCCTCTCTCTCCCCCCTCTCCCTCTCTCTCCCTCTCTCTCAGGTCTCTCTCTTCGACCCCTATATCCCTCTCTCCATCTATCCCTCCCATCCTTCCTAGTTAAGTCCCTCTCACTCACACCTCTTATCTCCCACTCCCTCTCTCTTAGGTCTCTCCCTTCCACCCCCTCTCCCTCTCTTAGGTCTCTCTCACTACCCCCCCTCTCTCTCTCTCCCTCCCTCTCTCCTACCCACTCTACCTAGACAACTCTCTCTCTCTTAATCTTCTCCCTCCCTCTAAATACATACATACATACATACATATAAGTAGACATACATACAATCTTACATACATACACTGATACATACATACATGCATATACATACACTAATACATACATACATACATGCTTACATACATACATACAAGCATGCATACATACATTTTATACAAGAATACATACAAACAAACATAGAAATGCATATACATATATTTAATAGACTAGCATTTAACACAAAATAAGACATAATGTGAGCACGTTATAATGTGCTTGCATTATGTATTGTTAGGAAAGTCTTGGGCACAAATGTAAAAAACAAGTCAAAACTATGAAATACGCGCTCACATTATTTCTTGCTTTGGGAATCTTCAAGCCTTAGGATCGGTATTTTCTTTGAAATACCAACCCAAAAGCTTGGAGTGCCTTCCCAATGTCCAAAGACATGGTTTTGCAAATCCTACAATATTTCACATAATCGTGTTCATGCTAAGCATCAGGTTTGTATGTATTTCAAGGTCAAACAAATTGAACACCTGGGTAATGTTAGGCTCTCTCGTAGCTATCTAATGATGTAATTTTTTTCACATTTTGACAATGTTAAGCCTTTGATTTATAATTTTTTTGTTTGTGTGTCTATTTTTTAGCATAAACTAGTGTTTGGTATTTTTTTCAATATAAATTAACCGTTCATCAAAATTTCAAATAAAGTACATTTTTAGAAACTAGACTACATTCTACACATTAAAAAAATGATTTTCAAAATTTATAGGGGTAACACGGCCAAAAATCTATTTTTTAGGAAGTGTCCACTTTGAAAATTAGTAAAAAATAAAAAATTCATTAAAAAATTATCAAAAAAATTGGGCATAAACTACATACTGTTAGCTAATTTCTCACATAAGTGATTTTAAAAATACTAAAAAAATTAACCTTTTGAGGGAGCCACAAAAGTCGTTATGTTATGTTTTTTTGACAAAAACAACACCAATTTTTGTGGCCCCCTCTTTTGAACCCCTTAATCTCTGCCATTTTAAAAAAAAAATAGTAGTTTAAAATTTACATTTTCAAAAAAGATTAGTAGTTTAGAAAGTAGACTTGGAGCACTACATTCCTTGTTTTTGTTGCATCTCAAAATTTTGAGTGTAATTATCCTCAATTTCATATCCAAAATTAGTATTTCCTAATTTTAAAAAAAAAGTGGCCACTTAAGACCCCTTTTTGGCCCCCCATCTTTTTGCACTTACCTAGTTTCTAGATCTTTTTATTGTTAACTTAGGGGCATCCCCATGATGTAACCCAATGCTTAACCCACCTTAACCTTGGTCTTACATTTTTCCACTTGTTCGGGTTGGAAAGAGGCAAGCTGAGTCACAAGGATATAAATTCTTCTAAGACACCTTTGATCTAAAGAGCATAATGTTAAGTTACTTAATACGAATGGATTGTTGGTGTATAAATCAAAAAATAAAAGATAGAAAGACATATGAAAAAAAAAATAAAGAAATAATTTTGATTGGTGAACACATGGTTTCTAATTTTTTTTTTGGTTAACTCAGGGGTATCTTCACGACATAACCCAATGCTTAATTTACCTTACCTTGGTCTTACATTTTGCCAAGTTGGGGTCAGAAAAGGGTGAGCTAGGCCACAATGATATAAATTTGTCTAAATAACCTTTGATCCAAAGAGAAAAGAAGAAAGATGTTATGTTACTTAATATGAATGGATTGTCAGTGTATCAACAACAAATAAAAGATAGAAAGGCATATAAGAAGAGAAAATAAAGAAATAATTTTGATTGGTGAAGCCATGGTTTTTAAATGTTTTGCTTTTTAGGTTGACTTAGGGGTATTCTTGTGACGCAACCCAATGCTTAACCCGCCTTACCTTAGTCTTACATTTTTCCAAGTTGGGGTCGGAAAGGGGTGAGCTAGGTCATAGGGTAAACCCACAATAGTGGGTTACAATTTTTTAAATGAAGAAAAATTAGAAATTCCCATCAAAAATTTTAAAATGGTTTACCCCTTCTAATGAAGGGGGTTCGAATGAACCACCCCCCTTCGAATGAAACCCCCCCTGTCCCCTTCTAATGAACCCCCTCACCCCTTCTAATGAACCCCTCTTGCACCATATAGGGGGGGTTCGAATGAATCCCCCTTCTAATGAAGGGGGTTTATTCGAACCCCCTTCATTAGAAGGGGGGTTCTAATGAACCCCCTTTTTTCACTTTCCCCTCCACCATTTCAAAATTTATGCCATTTTTTACTATCGAAGCTTGGGAAGGAGGTGCAAATGGATTCAACTTGATAAACCAAGTTGGAAGATTGTAATGCTCAAAATGTTCTTTCCAACAACTATAAATTTAATATATTTTGTTTTTATTTAATATTTTATTTTTTAGTTTCTGTACAGCAAGTTTTTCACCGAACATCAAGTTCGATGAAAAAGCATTGTGGAAAAATAGTAAATTTGAGGAAAAAAAAAATTGAAAAATATATATCCACTAAGTATTGATGTCCTCGTTCTAACAAAAAAAGAAAAATTGAATTTCAATACATACCAAAAAAGTTATGCGTGCCGAAGTGCATCTATGTCTAAATTATAAAATGTTTGACTTCAAAACATAATTAAAAGAAAAATATTCAACAAAATGCTATGAAACAAAATGAAATCACTAGATACTTGTGTTACCAACCTAAATTCAAAATAATTATAATTTTATCCTTTGTAGAAAAAAATTTATGCGAGCTGAGGTACTCACCACTTTTAAAAATGTTGTTTACTATTAAAAACTAGTTATCAAAGGAGATATAAAAATATGATTTAATTTCAATTTTTAAAAAAAATACATTTAAAATCTATAGACAAAATCTCACAAATCACTAGTTTACATCATTTTCAAATTCCTAATAGTTTACCTACTATAAGTGTCAGAAAGTGAAGTTTTGTCTAAAAATGTTGATTTCAATGTCAAGTTTGGCCAAAAAGTGTAACCCATTATTGTGGGATGACCTCATAGAGATATAAATTCTTCTAAGGCATCTTTGATCCAAAGGGCATAGGAGAAGTGTGTTATGTTACTTAATATGAATGGATTGTTAGTGTATCAATAAACAAATAAAAGATAGAAAGACATATGTAGAGAGAAAATAAAGAAATAATTTTGATTAGTGAAGCCATTTTTTTTTTTTTTTTGTAAACTCAAGGGTATCACTGCGACACAATCCAATGTTTAAGCCGCCTTACATTGATCTTATATTCTACCAAGTTGGGGTTGAAAAGGGGTGACCTAGGTTACAAGGATATAAATTTTTCTAAGACACCTTTGATCCATTAGGTAGAGGAGAAGGATGTTATGTTATTTAATGCAAATGGATTGTTGGTGTATCAATCACCAAATAAAAGATAGAAAGACATGGTGAGAGAAAATAAAGAAAATAATTTTGATTGGTGAAGCCATAGTTTCTAAATCTTTTTTTTGTTGACTTGGGGGTATCCTCGCAACACAACCCAACGCTTAACTTGTCTTACCTTGGTCTTACATTCTACTAAGTTGGGGTTGGAAAGGAATGAGTTAGGTCATAGGGATATAAAAATGTTCTAAGAACCATTTGATCCAAAGAGTAGAGGAGAAGGATGTTATGTTACTTAATATGAATGGATTGTTGTTGTATCAATCAACAAATAAAAAATAGAAAGACATATGGGGAGAGAAAATAAAGAAATAATTTTGATTGGTGAAGCCACCACGATTTCTAGATCTTTTTTTTTTTTAGTTAACTCAAGAGTATCCCTGTGACACAACCTAATGATTAACTTGTCTTACCTTGGTCTTACATTCTGCCAAGTTGGGGTCGAAAAGGGGTGAGTTGGACCACAAGGATATAATTTTTTCTAAGGTATAAGGGTGAAGGAGAAGGATGTTATGTTACTTAATATGAATGGATTGTTGGTGTATCAATCAACAAATAAAAGATAAAAAAATATATGGGGAGAGAATTTAATAAAGAAATAATTTTGATTGGTGAAGCCATGGTTTCTATTTTTTTTTGGTTGACTCAAAGGTATCCTTGTGATGTAACTCAATGCTTAACTTTCCTTACCTTGATCTTACATTATGCCAAGTTCATATTAGAAAGAGGTGAGTTGGGTCACAAGGATATAAATTCTTCAAAGACACCTTTGATCGAAAAGGTACATGAGAAGGATGTTATGTTATTTAATATGAATGGATTGCTTTTGTATCAATCAATAAATAAAAAATAGAAAAACATATGGGGAGAGAAAATTTAAAGAAATAATTTCAATTGGTGAAGCCATGGTTTCTAGATCTTTTAATTTTTTTGGTTGACTTAGGGGTATCCCCGCAACGTAACCCAGTGATTAACCCGTCTTACCTTGGTCTTACATTCTGCCAAGTTGGGGTCAGAAATAGGTGAGTTGAATCATAGGGATACAAATTATTTTAAGGCATATTTGATCCAAAGGGCAGAGGAGAAGGATGTTATGTTACTTAACACGAATGGATTGTTGGTGCATCAATCAACAAATAAAAGATAGAAAGACATATAGGGAGAGAAAATAAATAAAATAATTTTGATTGGTGAACCCATGGTTTTTAAATATATTTTTTATTGACTTAGGGGTATCCTCACAATGTAACCCAATGTTTAACCTGTCTTATATTGGTCTTACATTCTGCCAAGATGGGGTCAGAAAAGGGTGAGCTAGGTCATAATGATATAAATTCTTCTAAATAACCTCTGCTCCAAAGATCAAAGGAGAAGGATGTTATGTTACTTAATACAAATGGATTGTTAATGTATCAACAACAAATAAAAGATAGAAAGACATATAAGGAGAGAAAATAAAGAAATAATTTTGATTGGGAAAGCCATAGTTTCTAGATTTTTTGTTTTTAAGGTTCACTTAGGGGTATCCCTATGACACAACCAAATGCTTAACCCGCCTTACCTTGGTCTTACATTTTTCCAAGTTGAGGTCGGAAAGGTGTGAGTTGGGTCACAGAGATATAAATTCTTCTAAGACATCTCTGATCCAAAGGGAAAATGAGAAGTGTGTTATGTTACTTAATACGAATAGATTTTTGGTGTATCAATCAACAAATAAAAGATAGAAAGACATATAGAGAGAGAAAATAAAGAAAAAAAATTGATTAGTGAAGACATGGTTTCGTATTTTTTTTGTAAACTCAAAGGTATCCCTGTGACGCAACCCAACGCTTAACATGCCTTACCTTAATCTTATATTCTACCAAGTTGGGGTCAAAAAGGGGTGAGCTGGGTCACAAGGATATAAATTCTTCTAAGACACATTTGATCCATTAGGTAGAGGAGAAGGATGTTATGTTATTTAATACGAATGGATTGTTGGTGTATCAATCAACAAATAAAAGATAGAAAAACGTACGAGAGAAAATAAAGAAATAATTTTGATTGGTGAAGTGGGTAAGTGCACCAAGATGGTCGCACTTTTGTGGCCAAACAAGAAAAAAAAAGCCATAACGCATTCGCGTTATGTCTTTTTAAAAAAAAAGGCGTGAATCCAGTTTTAGTGCAATAAATAACGCGTTCTCGTTATAACGCGAGCACGTTATTTAATCCTAAACGGATATATCTCTACTGGTTAATAACACGCTTGCATTATGATAAATTTGGCATTTTTAAGCTTTAGATGGTACATTTATAGGGTAGAGGATTAAGGGTACTAGGGAGAGAGCTAGAGGGATTGAGTGAGAGAGAGGGAGATACTTCAGAGAGGAAGGGAGTGAGAGAGATACCCTCTCTCACCCTCTCCAACCCTCTCCCATCCTCTCCCGCTCTCTCCCACCTTATCCTACACTTTGCAACCCTCTCCAACCTTCCCTACTCTC